>JAKOGI010001762.1:0-15000 GCA_029747015.1 Carnegiea gigantea
TGAGTGGAGGTTAGGAAATGAAATGTAATAGGATTTCCTAAAACCTTTGTATGAATACCACTTTCTGAAACAGTAAAGGGGTAGATTTGTGTCAAGAAAGGAGTACCTAAAATCAAATCATTGGTGATATTGCTAATAACAAGAAACACATTTTTGAAACAGTAATTGTTATTACGAATATATCCTTTTTCTAATTTGTAACGAATATGTAAAGGATCGCCACTAGCACTGACAAGCTGTTCATTTGAACGCTCACAGTACTTAGTAGGAACAGCTCCTTCTCTAAGGCAATTTTGATCTACTCCACTGTCAATTAGAGCGATGACATTCAGAGAGAAGTCATCAACAACGAAATTGACTATAGAGTACCACTTTTGAAAGGTAATACGGGATATTGTTTGTAAAAATTGAGTTTGAGGAATATCAACTTCTGATATTTCTGAGGAATGTAAGTCAGGTGGAGGAAGAGTGGGATTTGCTTTTAGAGATTCTAGCATTGATATTTTTGCATCAATCTCTAAATCTTTTGTTTTGAGGAGGATGACATCTGATTTGAGAATACGAACTTGACTTTTGAGTTCGTTAAGCTCAGTTTGTAATTGTTTTGTAGTGACGGGATGGAAAGGATTTGGAATAGGATAATTCTCAAAGATTTGATTGAAGGACGAAGAAGATCCAAAATCGAATTTTGGTTTATCTTGGATTAAATCTTTGAGGCGCTGAAGATAATCTTTTTTGACATCTAGGTCAGGGATTTGTCCTATTAACTCAATAAGGAATTCTTTTTTGGATTTGGAGGTAATGACATTAAGAGTCTTAATTGGTGAAGACTCATATTCTGAATCATCACTGGATCCATCATAATAGTTGTCTTCACTTTCAGACCCTGAGGGTTCCTTAATGAGGAGTGCCAGAAGTTTTTGTTTGAGTTCTGGCTCTTCTGAAAACAACTCATTAATCTTTTGTTCTGTTTTGCATTGAGGAGCCTTGTGGCCTACTTTGCCACATTTGTAACAGACAATGGGCTTTTGGTCCTTAGTAGACCTTTTCTTTTTTGAAACTGGTTTGGTTTCTTTTTTGACAAAAGTTTTGGATTGAGTAAAGGGCTGTCTCGGTTTGGGCTTTTGTTTCTTCTGGGCCTTTTTACGGGCCGTAGAAGGAGCCATAATCTTTGTAATTCCAAAAGCTTCACAGAACGTACCCATCTCCTTTCTAGATTGGGTTCGCTCATTCCCATATTTGGACTGAAGCTTAATCTCATTACAAAGACTTAAAGCTTCAGTTTTGACAATACCAAATAATTGACCAAATGTTAATAATCCAAACGGGACATCATTTGTGCCAAAATTCTGTTGAAGTTTATTGAGGATTCTTTCACCAAATAAATTTGGTAATCCTGCAATAAATCTTTCTTTCCAGAAATCTTGGGTATTGTCTTCCCGTTTAAGAACATTTGTAAGAAAGACATCCTTATACCATCTATAGTCTGTCAGGGAAGCACAGCTTAAATTGATGAGAATTGTTTTAGCCACGGCTTGCTCTTCTTTTGGGTTACCAAGGAAATGAAGAGTAATTGTATGCAAAAGAGTTTGCACACAATCATCTTGTTCTTCTTCAAGTGCTGTGGTAGGATTCCGTACTATCTTTTTGTTCGTTAGGATGGCTTGTCTTTGTTCTGTGGTAAAGGTATTATCCCACCAAGACTTAAGTTGTCCTGTAAAACCTATTACTAGGGCAACTGCTATGTTGGTATCACTATGACCTTGTGTTTTGTAAGCATTATGTGCCATCCACATTTCTTGGACTGTGGAAAGGATTTCATGTTCTGCCTTGCCATCGATATTCCATTGATGAATGGATCTGCCATCAAAACTAGATGAGGCAAAGGATCCACGTTCTTCATATTGAATATCAGGTGGAGTTGGCCTAGGATAGAAATTCTTTCCTGGACCTCGAGACCAATTGTGAAGTTTGTTAATTGTGGTTGGTTCATCAAGGATATTGTCAATGGTTTGCAGAGTATCATGACCTTCTTGTTTCTGAACGTCATGACTCTCTTCTGAGTCATCACCAAACTCATCACTAGTGGACGACTCATCTTGGATCTTTTGACAAATTTTGTCTATGCAAGATGTTGAGGGTTTGGAAGAAGCTAACTCAAGAGTCATGAGTTGGTCAGAAATGAGTTTGAGGTAATGATTATTTGAGGATTCTGTTTGTCTATGAAAGGCTTCTAATCTGGGTTTTGGAATAGTGTCTGTTTTGAAGAAAGGTGGAGAACCTTCATCTTTAGGTTCTCGCTTGGTATGGATCATTTGGTTACGCTTGTTTTCAGCAATTTGGGCTAAAACTTGGTTAAGCTGTTCAGCAATTGTTTGAAGGATAGTGTTTGTATAATTGGCTTGTTGATGAACCTTTTTTAGGTCATCAAGTTTGACTACTCATGTTTATGTATGCATTCAAATCTCTATGCGCAGACAGGTGTATAACGGGACCACCACCGGGACCACCTTCACACGGCTGACTAACGGATTTTCCTTGGCTGACCAACGCTAGGGACACCACTGTATGCAAGACACAGCTCTATGAACACAGAGATGCAAACACACACCTAAGCACAACTTCTAAATGAAAGTATATGCAATCTAACCGGCTCTGATACCATAGATACCCAGCGCAGGTAACTTCGCGTATCATATCAAGGTACCTCCTATTGGATTTTACGCTGGGCCTCTCGACCCCAGCAACCCCACTAGTTGGCTAGACCGGAGGACCCCGACGACCAAGAGCTGGGACTTCGAATCACTTAGCTGGTCATCCCGTGAGAACGTCGTCTTGGGGCACAGTTTTAAGCCTCGCTAAACCCAACAGGATCGTTAATTCGTTAATTAAGAAATGGACCAGAAATGTAAACAGAAATGTTATTTTTTATTGAAATGTACAGAGTAACAGGTAAAAAATGTAATGTTGAACTTGGAAATGTTGAAACTTCGAAATGTAGAAGTACAAATGATAACTTAAAACTAGAAAGTTTTGTTGAAGAAAGCTGAGAGAAAGTTTTTTTGAAAGCTTAAAGATGCTTTTTCTTTCTTTTTCAGTCTCAATCTTGATCTGCTCCACTGTCAATTAGAGCGATAACATTCATAGAGAAATCATCAACAACTAAATTGACTATAGAGTACCATTTTTGAAAGGTAATACGGGATATTGTTTGTAAAAATTGAGTTTGAGGAATATCAACTTCTGATATTTCTGAGGAATGTAAGCCAGGTGAAGGAAGAGGAGGATTTGCTTTTAGAGATTCTAGCATTGATATTTTTGCATCAATCTCTAAGTCTTTTGTTTTGAGGAGAACGACATCTGATTTGAGGATACGAACTTGACTTTTGAGTTCGTTAAGCTCAGTTTGTAATTGTTTTGTAGTGACGGGTTGGAAAGGATTTGGAATAGGATAATTCTCAAAGATTTGGTTGAAGGATGAAGAAGGTCCAAAATCAAATTTTGGTTTATCTTCTTCTTCAAGGATTAAATCTTTGAGGCGTTGAAGATAATCTTTTTTGACATCGAAGTCAGGGATTTGTCTTATTAACTCAATAAGGAATTCTTTTTTGGATTTGGAGGAAATGACATTAAGAGTCTTAATTGGTGAAGACTCATATTCTGAATCATCACTGGATCCATCATAATGGTTGTCTTCACTTTCAGACCCTGAGGGTTCCTTAATGAGGAGTGCCAAAAGTTTTTGTTTGAGTTCTGGATCTTCTGAAAACAACTCATTAATCTTTTGTTCTGTTTTGCATTGAGGAGCCTTGTGGCCTACTTTGCCACATTTGTAACAGACAATGGGCTTTGGTCCTTAGCAGACCTTTTCTTTTTTGAAACTGGTTTGGTTTCCTTTTTGACAAAAGGTTTGGATTGAGCAAAGGGCTGTCTTGGTTTGGGCTTTTGTTTCTTCTAGGCCTTTTTACGGGCCGTAGAAGGAGCTATAATCTTTGTAATTCCAAAAGCTTCACAGAACGTACCCATCTTTTTTCTAGATTGGGTTCGTTCATTCCCATATTTGGATTGAAGCTTAATCTCATTACAAAGGCTTAAAGCTTCAGTTTTGACAATACCAAATAATTGACCAAATGTTAATAATCCAAACGGGATATCATTTGTGCCAAAATTCTGTCGAAGTTTATTTAGGATTCTTTCACCAAATAAATTTGGTAATCCTGCAATAAATCTTTCTTTCCAGAAATCCTGGGTATTGTCTTCCCGTTTAAGAACATTTGTAAGAAAGACATACTTATACCATCTATAATCTGTCAAGGAAGGACATCTTAAATTGATGAGAATTGTTTTAGCAATGGCTTGCTCTTCTTTTGGGTTACCAAGGAAATGAAGAGTAATTGTATGCAAAAGAGTTTACACACAATCATCTTGTTCTTCTTCAAGTCCTGTGGTAGGGTTCCTTACTATCTTTTTGTGCGTTAGGATGGCTTGTCTTTGTTCTGTGGTAAAGGTATTATCCAACCAAGACTTAAGTTGACCTGTAAAACCTATTACTAGGGCAACTGCTATGTTGTTATCACTATGACCCTGTGTTTTGTAGGCATTATGTGCCATCCACATTTCTTGGACTGTGGAAAGGATTTCATGTTCAGCCTTGCCATCGATATTCCATTGATGAATGGATCTGCGATCAAAACTAGATGAGGCAAAGGATCCACGCTCTTCATATTGAATATCAGGTGGCGTTGGCCTAGGATAGAAATTCTTTCCTGGACCTCTTGACCAATTGTGAAGCTTGTTAATTGTGGTTGGTTCATCAAGGATATTGTCAATGGTTTGGAAAGTATCATGACCTTCCTGTTTCTGAACGTCATGACTCTCTTCTGAGTCATCACTAGACTCATTACTAGTGGAAGACTCATCTTGGATCTTTTGACAATTAGTGTAATGATATGTCTGTAAAATATGGCAAAGTAGGGCCACAAGGCTCCCTCAATATTGCAAAACAGAACAAAAGATTGATAAGTTGTTTTCCAGAAGATCCGAACTCAACAAAAAATTCTGGCACTCCTCATTAAGGAACCCTCAGGGTCTTGAAAGTGAAGACAACGATTATGATGGATCCAGTGATGATTCAGAATTAGGAGTCTCACCATTAAGACTCTTAAGTCATTACCTCCAATCCAAAAAAAATTCTTGTTGAGTTAATTATGGGTACAAATCCCTGACGCTAGATGTCAAAAAGATTACTTCAGCGCCTCAAAGATTTAATCCTTGAAGAAGAAGATAACCAAAATTCGATTTTGACCTTCTTCTTCAAGGATTAAATCCTTGAGGCGGTGAAGATAATCTTTTTTGACATCTAGGTCAGGGATTTGTCCTATTAACTCAATAAGGAATTCTTTTTTGGATTTGGAGGTAATGACATTAAGAGTCTTAATTGGTGAAGACTCATATTCTGAATCATCACTGGATCCATCATAATAGTTGTCTTCACTTTCAGACCCTGAGGGTTTCTTAATGAGAAGTGTCAGAAGTTTTTGTTTGAGTTCTGGATCTTCTGAAAACAACTCATTAATCTTTTGTTCTGTTTTGTATTGAGGAGCCTTGTGGCCTACTTTGCCACATTTGTAACAGACAATGGGCTTTTGGTCCTTAGCAGACCTTTTCTTTTTTGAAACTTGTTTGGTTTCTTTTTTGACAAAAGGTTTGGATTGAGCAAAGGGCTGTCTTGGTTTGGGCTTTTGTTTCTTCTGGGCCTTTTTACGGGCCGTAGAAGGAGCCATAATCTTTGTAATTCCAAAGGCTTCACAGAATGTACCCATCTCCTTTCTAGATTTGGTTCGCTCATTCCCATATTTGGATTGAAGCTTAATCTCATTACAAAGACTTAAAGCTTCAGTTTTGATAATACCAAATGTTAATAAGCCAAACGGGATATCATTTGTGCCAAAATTCTGTCTAAGTTTATTGAGGATTCTTTCACCAAATAAATTTGGTAATTCTGCAATAAATCTTTCTTTCCAGAAATCTTGGGTATTGTCTTCCCGTTTAAGAACATTTGTAAGAAAGACATCCTTATACCATCTATAATCTGTCAAAGAAGGACATCTTAAATTGATGAGAATTGTTTTAGCAACGGCTTGCTCTTCTTTTGGGTTTCCAAGGAAATGAAGAGTAATTGTATGCAAGAGAGTTTGCACACAATCATCTTGTTCTTCTTCAAGTCCTGTAGTGGGATTCCTTACAATCTTTTTGTGCGTTAGGATGGCTTGTCTTTGTTCTGTAGGAAAGGTATTATCCCACCAAGACTTAAGTTGTCCTGTAAAACCTATTACTAGGGCAACTGCTATGTTGGTATCACTATGACCCTGTGTTTTGTAAGCATTATGTGCCATCCGCATTTCTTGGACTGTGGAAAGGATTTCATGTTCAGCCTTGCCATCGATATTCCATTGATGAATGGATCTGCCATCAAAACTAGATGAGGCAAAGGATCCACGTTCTTTATATTGAATATCAGGTGGTGTTGGCCTAGGATAGAAATTCTTTCCTGGACATCTAGACCAATTGTGAAGTTTGTTAATTGTGAAAAGGTGTCGTCAGAATGGTGTCACCTTTGTGCAGAAGCTGAAGATCATTTGCAGGGGGATGGACAGAGGAGACACTAGAACCATTTTGAAAATGCCAAACTTTCATAAGGGAAGTTTGAACATTAATACTGGGTATTTGGTAAACATTCTGAAGACCATGTTTGGAAGCAAATGTAGGGAACCAAAGAAAGAAAGGAATATTTGTACGAGGACGTTCCATGTCTGAAATCCACTCCTTTTTAATGGATTCCATGAACGAACGATCCATTTGTTCGAACCAAGTTCGCAAAGAGGTATTTGGAACTGAGTAATAATCAGCTTTGATCATATCCCAGTCGATTTGGAAATTTTTGAAAGAAATACCCTTAATTAAAGCTCCAATTCCAGATGTAGTCGGAGATGGAGGATCAATAATGGGCTCAGGTATAGGATTACGAAACCTATAACGAGTCGAATTGTCGAAATGTTCGGAAGAGGAAGCAATATCTGAAAATAATCGTCTATAATTGGATGGATAAGAATGGTCAGGAGTTTCTTTGATAGAGAAAGAACGAAATTTAAGAAGAATTCTGCCATCAGATTCTTCCACAATTTCGTCAATATCTCTTCTTTCAATTTGTAAGAAAGGTTGAGGCTCGTGGAGCTCAAGCTCATCTGGGAGAGTTATTTCATCCCATTTGAGTAATTTTGGAGTGAAGACAGTGGGTTTCTCGTCTTCGATTTGAAGTAAAATCATTTCTTGGGAATTGGAAGGAAGAGGGTTTAAAAACCTTGTATTTAAATTTGTACTCATAAGTCGAAAATAAATTCGATACATAACAACGAAATTTTTGAAGTCAAGAAATTCGTTGCCTTGTATATGAACATCAAGCTTGAGAGTTTCTGTTGTCATAGGACAGGTTAAATCAACCATAAAATCAGGATAGCAATTGAAAAATATAGGACCTTTGCAAATGTTAGTTTGAATAACTGCAAGTAATGAAGATTTGTACTTACGTAATCTTTTGTCACGTAAAGCCATGTAAATGGGAGGGTTTCGTAAAACCAATATGAAAATGATATTTTTCGTACAAATTAATAGCTGAGCATGTCAATATTTTCCATTTTGTAAACTTGACTTCTTCATCCATCTCCGACTACTTATTCTGGAATTGGAGCTTCAATTAATGGTATTTCTTTCAAAAATTTCCAAATCGACTGGGATATGATCAAAGTTGATTATTACTCAGTTCCAAATACCTCTTTGCGAACTTGGTTCGAACAAATGGATTGTTCCCTCATGGAATCCATTAAAACGGAGTGGATTTCGGACATGGAACGTCTTCGTACAAATATTCCTTTCTTTCTTTGATTCCCTACATTTGCTTCCAAACATGGTTTTCAAAATGTTTACCAAATACCCAGTATTAATGTTCAAACTTCCCTTATGAAAGTTTGGCATTTTCAAAATGGTTCTAGTGTCTCCAGTTGGGCTCTGATACCAACTGGAGACAGGATCGTTAATTCGTTCGTTAATTAAGAAATGGACCAGAAATGTAAACAGAAATGTTATTTTTTATTGAAATGTACAGAGTAACAGGTAAACACTGATAGAAATGTAATACAAAGAACTTACGGAAATTGTTGAACTTGGAAATGTTGAAACTTCGAAATGTAGAAGTACAAAGGATAACTTAAAACTAGAAAGTTTTGTTGAAGAAAGCTGAGCGAAAGTTTTTTTGAAAGCTTGAAGATGCTTTTTCTTTCTTTTTCAGTCTCAATCTTGATCTGCCTTCTTCACTTGGCGAGCACCCCTTAAATAGAGATAGAAGAGAGCCCTTCATAATTGTTAGTTTGTTTGGACATCAAAAGTAGATGCTCTTTGTCGGCCATCATGTACTGAAAAGGTGAGTCTTCTTTTTGTAAAGCAGATTCCTTTTGTCTTGGACACGTAATGAAAGGTGAGTCATCATCCTTATCATTACACTATTTGCTTTTTGTTAGTGGGGTCACTGTAGATGAACAGTGTAATTTGTCGAAGGCTGCAAAAGAAAAGATTCGTTAGTACGAATGGCCTTTGCTTTTGCCAAGGGCCAAATGACCCTTGCAGGCTCTTTTGTATTATTTGGCTTTTGCATTTTGCCGAAGGTCATGTGACCTTTGCCAGCCTTTGTCATAATCATTCATAATTCATATGGGTCTTGTGAATCTTGATACATGTCATTATTTTTGTCATTGTTTGAAGCTGTTGAACTGACTTCATCAGAGTCATTGGCCTTGTCCAGAATTTTTTGTAAAAATATTTGTCTCATCTGAGGGTCATCTTTGAGATATTCAAGAACTTCTTTCTCCTTTTAGGAGAGACCCTTGTTCTTTGTTTTCGTTGATGATGACGGACTTTCTTTCTTTCAAGGAGTAGAAGGTCCAACGTATGTTTTGGCTTCAAATGTATGGAGATTGTGGAGTGTGAACTTCTTAGATTTGGTATGACAGTAGTGCTCCACATTTTCACTGCCACATAATTGTGTTTTGAATTCAGGCCACCATTTAACTTTGTAAACCCGGACCAGGGATAGAGGAAATGCATTCTTCAAGTAATTCTGAAGTCTGTATTCCCAGCTAAAAATCCAGGCAATGTTGAATACCCGAAAGAATTGTAGTTCTTTTGTATACGCATCCAGGGATGACATATTCTTGTCCCAAAAGTCCCATCCGCCTTGGGCTTCTAATGGTAATACAGATAGTGAACATCCGAACCAGGTCCACCAGTAGTAAAACCAAATAGGAAATTGTAAGGGACAATTGTCATAAAAATTAAAGAACCAAGAATGGGTTTCAGGTAAATAAAGAAAGGCTCGGTACCAAGCCATTCTATAATCATTGTAATTGTAGGTTTGTGGGGCAAATGGTACAGAAAAGGTTCGTTCTTCGAACGGATCTTTCCATTGCTGAGCACTGAGAACTTGTCGAATAATACATTTGGAAAAGAGTATGTGGTTTGGGTTGGTTTTGTCATGGGTATGGCTAATATCAGCAGAATGAGTATCTACTAAGATTAGCTCATAAAATTGTTGGGTTTTTTGTGTATGGTCAGTGGCGAAATGAAGATTGCCAAAGATCTTTTTGACCAAAGGTTTTAAAATGTCAGTGGTTGGTATGGTTTTGTGAGTAGTTAGGCACAAATGTTCTGTGTACCGAACGGTGTAGGAATTGTCATTAGTTGACTTGGTAGTTGGTCGAGAGACTACGGTTTTGTATGGTAACGGGGGATAATTGGCTAGGGTTTGGAATTGGTTTTGAAGAGGTAATTTTGTAGGGATAGTAATTTGATAATCTTCTGCTCTTCGAATGCTTTTGCCTTTGTCTTTGCCTCCTGGTTTGTTTCTATTCATGTTGAATTCTGCAAGAGAGATTTGTGGGTTAATCTTTCCTTGTAAGAATTCTCTCGTGAGGAAATCAGGTAAAGAATTAGCATTTCCTTTGATAAATTCAATATCAAAATCAAATGCGGAAAGGATTGCTTGCCATCGGGCAAAAATTTGTTTGGAAAGCAGATTTTTGACATCTTTTTGTAAAATTTCTTTTGCAGATTTGCAATCGATTCGAATCAGAAATTTTTTGAAATATAAATCATCTTGAAATTTTGTAACACAGAGGACAATGGATAAAATTTCTTTTTTGATTGTAGAGTAATTCTTTTGTGCACCAATCCATAAACCTAAATGATGTCTAACTAATTGTTCTTGGTTATGTGATGGTAATTTTTGTTTCAAAATGCCACCATAACCTATGTCAGATGCATCAGTTTCTACAATCATGTATGCAGAGGGCTTGGGGATATGCAGACATGGTAATGTCTTAATGCGATCTTTTTGGAAAAAGGAATTTTGTTTTGATTAGATAAAATTGATTTGTCTAAAAATTGAAGAAAATTGTAATTCCATAACCTTCTTTTGGTGAGTGGAGGTTAGGAAAGGAAAAGTAATGGGGTTACCCAAAACCTTTGTATGAATACCACTTTCTGAAACAGTAAAGGGGTAGATTTGTGTCAAGAAAGGAGTACCTAAAATCAAATCATTGGTGATATTGCTAATAACAAGAAACACATTTTTGAAACAGTAATTGTTATTACGAATATATCCTTTTTCTAATTTGTAACGAATATGTAAAGGATCGCCACTAGCACTGACAAGCTGTTCATTTGAACGCTCACAGTACTTAGTAGGAACAACTCCTTCTCTAAGGCAATTTTAATCTGCTCCACTGTCAATTAGAGCGATAACATTCATAGAGAAATCATCAACAACTAAATTAACTATAGAGTACCATTTTTGAAAGGTAATACGGGATATTGTTTGTAAAAATTGAGTTTGAGGAATATCAACTTCTGATATTTCTGAGGAATATAAGTCTGGTGATGACTCAGAAGAGAGTCATGACGTTCAGAAACAAGAAGGTCATGATACTCTGCAAACCATTGACAATATCCTTGATGAACCAACCACAATTAACAAACTTCACAATTGGTCTAGAGGTCCAGGAAAGAATTTCTATCCTAGGCCAACTCCACCTGATATTCAATATGAAGAACGTGAATCCTTTGCCTCATCTAGTTTTGATGGCAGATCCATTCATCAATGGAATATCGATGGCAAGGCTGAACATGAAATCCTTTCCACAGTCGAAGAAATGTGGATGGCACATAATGCTTACAAAACAGAGGGTCATAGTGATACCAACATAGCAGTTGCCCTAGTAATAGGTTTTACAGGACAACTTAAGTCTTGGTGGGATAATACCTTTACCACAGAACAAAGACAAGCCATCCTAACGCACAAAAAGATAGTAAGGAACCCTACCACAGGACTTGAAGAAGAACAAGATGATTGTGTGCAAACTCTTTTACATACAATTACTCTTCATTTCCTTGGTAACCCAAAAGAAGAGCAAGCCGTTGCTAAAACAATTCTCATCAATTTAAGATGTCCTTCTTTGACAGATTATAGATGGTATAAGGATGTCTTTCTTACAAATGTTCTTAAACGAGAAGACAATACCCAAGATTTCTGGAAAGAAAGATTTATTGCAGGACTACCAAATTTATTTGGTGAAAGAATCCTCAATAAACTTCAACAGAATTTTGGCACAAATGATATCCCGTTTGGATTGTTAACATTTGGTCAATTATTTGGTATTGTCAAAACTGAAGCTTTAAGTCTTTGTAATGAGATTAAGCTTCAATCCAAATATGGGAATGAGTGAACCCAATCTAGAAAGGAGATGGGTACGTTCTGTGAAGCTTTTGGAATTACAAAAATTATGGCTCCTTCTACGGCCTGTAAAAAGGCCCAAAAGAAACAAAAGCCCAAACCGAGACAGCCCTTTGCTCAATCCAAACCTTTTGTCAAAAAGGAAACCAAACCAGTTTCAAAAATGAAAAGGTCTGCTAAGGACCAAAAGCCCATTGTCTGTTACAAATGTGGCAAAGTAGGCCACAAGGCTCCTCAATGCAAAACAGAACAAAAGATTAATGAGTTGTTTTCAGAAGATCCAGAACTCAAACAAAAACTTCTGGCACTCCTCATTAAGGCACCCTCAGGGTCTGAGAGTGAAGACAACTATTATGATGGATCCAGTAATGATTCAGAATATGAGTCTTCACCAATTAAGACTCTTAATGTCATTTCCTCCAAATCCAAAAAAGAATTCCTTATTGAATTAATAGGACAAATCCCTGACCTAGATGTCAAAAAAGATTATCTTCAGCGCCTCAAAGATTTAATCCTTGAAGAAGAAGATAAACCAAAATTCGATTTTGGACCTTCTCCGTCCTTCAATCAAATCTTTGAGCATTATCCTATTCCAAATCCTTTCCAACCCGTCACTACAAAACAATTACAAACTGAGCTTAACGAACTCAAAAGTCAAGTTCGTATTCTCAAATCAGATGTCATCCTCCTCAAAACAAAAGATTTAGAGATTGATGCAAAAATATCAATGCTAGAATCTCTAAAAGCAAATCCCCCTCTTCCTCCACCTGACTTACATTCCTCAGAAATATCAGAAGTTGATATTCCTCAAACTCAATTTTTACAAACAATATCCCGTATTACCTTTCAAAAATGGTACTCTATAGTCAATTTAGTTGTTGATGACTTCTCTATGAATGTTATCGCTCTAATTGACAGTGGAGCAGATCAAAATTGTCTTAGAGAAGGAGTTGTTCCTACTAAGTACTGTGAGCGTTCAGATGAACAGCTTGTCAGTGCTAGTGGCGATCCTTTACATATTCGTTACAAATTAGAAAAAGGATATATTCGTAATAACAATTACTGTTTCAAAAATGTGTTTCTTGTTATTAGCAATATCACCAATGATTTGATTTTAGGTACTCCTTTCTTGACACAAATCTACCCCTTTACTGTTTCAGAAAGTGGTATTCATACAAAGGTTTTGGGTAACCCCATTACTTTTCCTTTCCTAACCTCCACTCACTAAAAGAAGGTTATGGAATTACAATTTTCTTTAATTTTTAGACAAATCAATTTTATCCAATCAAAACAAAATTCCTTTTTCCAAAAAGATCGCATTAAGACATTACCATGTCTGCATATCCCCAAGCCCTCTGCATACATGATTGTAGAAACTGATGCATCTGACATAGGTTATGGTGGCATTTTGAAATAAAAATTACCATCACATAACCAAGAACAATTAGTTAGACATCATTTAGGTTTATGGATTGGTGCACAAAAGAATTACTCTACAATCAAAAAAGAAATTTTATCCATTGTCCTCTGTGTTACAAAATTTCAAGATGATTTATATTTCAAAAAATTTCTGATTCGAATCGATTGCAAATCTGCAAAAGAACTTTTACAAAAAGATGTCAAAAATCTGCTTTCCAAACAAATTTTTGCCCGATGGCAAGCAATCCTTTCCGCATTTGATTTTGATATTGAATTTATCAAAGGAAATGCTAATTCTTTACCTGATTTCCTCACGAGAGAATTCTTACAAGGAAAGAGTGATACAAAATTCCATTTGCAGGATTCAAGATGAATGGCAGTACATCCAACGGCACAGACAAAGGAAAAGCCATACAAATGACAGATGACCCTTTAATTATCCCTACCATTATTTTCTCTTCCTTTGACAAAAGTTTTCCACCTTATGACAACCCTCAGATTACCCACTCTCATTCCTCACAAATAAATCCAAACACAAATGACCTTAAGCCATTCCCCCTCAACAATTATCCACATGAACCACTCCTATTCCATCTCCGTGATTATGAACTATTCTACACATCATTCTGTGGTCCAAGATACAATGAATATGCCATTTTTATTGATTACAATAAATGGTTGGTCAATAAGGAACTTCCCTTTTACCAATATCTCAAAATTATTAAGGCCTATCGAGCCCTCCTTGAAGACCTTAATCATCACCCAGTACTCATCATTATGCCAACAGGCTACGTACAAACTTGTAAATATTTCCATCAACATTTTGAATATTGGACCGCTTATGAGCCCCATATTCTCCGGTTCGTCTCAAAAATCTTCCCTGACCTCCACATTTGCCGTATTGATCAAACCTATTCGCATGTTTTAATTCCTTTGAAATATGGAATTAATTTTGATGCATCCTGTTTGATCCCTACTGCAAATAGCGTACAATGTGACCTTCTCCTCAAATACAGCAAATTCTCATGATGGAAAAATCCATGATTAAAACAAAGGCTGGCAAAGGTCACATGACCTCTGGCAAAATGCAAAAGCCAAATAATACAAAAGAGCCTGCAAGGGTCATTTGGCCCTTGGCAAAAGTAAAGGCCATTCGTACTAACGAATCTTTTCTTTTGCAACTTTCGACAAAATACACTGTTCATCTACAGTGACCCCACTAACAAAAAGCAAACAGTGTAATGATAAGGATGATGACTCACCTTTCATTACGTTCCAAGACAAAAGGAATCTACTTTACAAAAAGAAGACTCACCTTTTCAGTACATGATGGCCGACAAAGAGCATCTACTTTTGATGTCCAAACAAACTAACAATTATGAAGGGCTCTCTTCTATCTCTATTTAAGGGGTGCTCGTCAAGTGAAGAAGGCAGATCAGAATTGAGAGTGAAAAAGGAGCATCTTTAAGCCCTCTAAAACTTTCTCAGCTTTCTTCAACAAAACTTTCTAGTTTTAAGTTATCCTTTGTACTTCTACATTTCGAAGTTTCAACATTTCCAAGTTCAACAATTTCTGTAAGTTCTTTGTATTACATTTTTTACCTGTTACTCTGTACATTTCAATAAAAAATAACATTTCTGTTTACATTTCTGGTCCATTTCTTAATTAACGAATTAACGATCCTGTCTCCAGTTGGTATCAGAGCCAGGTTAGATTGCATATACTTTCATTTAGAAGTTGT
>JAKOGI010001762.1:20000-157500 GCA_029747015.1 Carnegiea gigantea
GACGGAAGATGCTAAGCATATAAAAGATTCAAATAAAATATCATAACATCCTTACTAAGAAGCGAATAGTAGGAAGATCATTTGTACTCTATAAGGATTTTTCGAACTGCCTGTGTGTTACATCGATATCCCAAAATTTTGGAATAATTCTATACATATTCTTAAAATTCAGAATAGCAATGGCAATATCAATTATAATGTTTGAAAATTTATTAAACTAACACATATGCCTGCTAACATCCTTTTAATAAAGTTGCATGTGAGATAAGAAGTTGTGATAGGAAGCTAAATAGTATGGAGAGATGAAGACTAATAGTCATGTTAGACGGGTCATACCCAATCATCAAGAACATGGGGTCTTCAGGGAATAAAAGACTTCCACTAAAATCCCAAAACTAAAACAAAATACCAAGACCCATGTCATTAGACCATGACGAACAGGTCGTGGATTACAACTATGGAAGGGATTAGATAAACGTGGAATTATCCACAAATATAGTTTTTTTTAAAAAAGAATTTATTATTAACAAATGAGATCTAAGCACTGAAGTTAAAACAATATTCATAGAATTGAAAGTTGAAACCCATCAAAGGAGGCATACAAATCAAGATAGGGATGCTACAAAAGAAGACCAAACTCCCCACAAAGATCAAGGAACTACAAAAGGGAAACAGAAGGTAATAATATCTTCCAAAGATCTTCCATAAGTTAAGCACAGAACTGATAACCCCAAGTAAGCATCAATGACTTCGGCTAAGGTGTCCCTCTGGAGAATGACGGCGTAAACAACCATGAAATACATAAAAGTATCAATCAAAATAATTGAAAAACATAGATTCAAATTAACAAAATTAAACTCACCAAATCAAGCCAAAGTTATGAATCAAATCGCAACTCAAAAACCTGTTATTATTACATTAATCCCGCATATGAGGAGTTCGAGGGGGTGCCGGACGTAGGAGAGAGAATCCCAGATAGAGGCCTGGAAAGTGGCTGCCGACGAGTAAAAGGCAGAGGGCAGCGAAGGGGATGCCAAGATGAACTGGGCTTTCCAATGCGGCGATTTAGGGGAGAGAGGATGAACGGGAAGCCATTGTTTGCTGGAAAGTGAGTCTAGAGATTGGATGGGGAAAACATAGGAGGAAGAGGGGTAGCAATTACAGAGAGAGAGAGAGAGAGAGAGAGAGAGAGACAGAGGTCTGTGACTTCTTGAATTCCTGTAAACTGTAAGGTGTGTTTCAAACGACGGAAACGCAGTTACGCCCTTTCTTGAGAGGAAAAACAATAGTCACAGGCAGTAGACGGTTTAGATCAACTTAAAAAAGCCCCGAAAGCTACTCCCATGAAAGTCAAGCCTCGAAATCTAGGAAGCATAATCGGTTGGGTCCCGTGACTTGTGATTGTAGGAGTCAAAAGCGTTGTTTTTTTTTTAAATGGTAATTAATTGTTGAAGGCCAGGATTTTATGGCAAATGAGATGGACGAAGATCATGCTATATGGCTTCGAAAATCACGGCCGTTGGGGTCAACTCAACAAATTTTTTAAATATAGTATTGGATTAGATTAGCTCATAAAAATTATCAAAGCTAGAGGTTTGAACCAAACTAAATTAACTAGACTAATTAAGCTAAATTAAACATAATGTCCATAAGTGACAAATAATCAAAAGAGGAAGAGCTTAGGACATCGATTTCACCACTAATATAGTTGTATCGAATGTAGAATTAATTAATTTCTTAGGTAAGCTAAACTACAGGTGCAAGTTCACGCACACAAAAAAATATGAATCATGGTTATTCAATTGACATACTCTATCTATGTTTAGCATGAATTATCCACTTACCACATAATCTATCCGAATTTCAACATAAAGTATTCAAAAGTAGTCTGACTCATCTAATATTTAGCATCAAATATTTGATTCAACAACGTTAATTAGAAACACCGTTATGTTATCAACCTACTATCCTACAAGGTCTAATAAGGGTATATTCTATTTTGCGTTTTAGATAGATAGATAGATGTAAGGAGATGTAATGAGCTGTAAGAAGCTGTAAGGAGCTGTAAGGAGCTGTAAGAAGATGTAAGGAGCTGTAAGAAGATGTAAGGAGTTGTAAAAAGATGTAAGAAGGTATAAGGAGCTGTAAGGATGGATGTAAGGAATTGTTGAATTGTTGAAGAGTTGTATAGTATAATTTGTTTTACAATGAACGTTTTGGATGAAAAATAATAATATTAAAATAATATACTTATTAAAAATAAACAATTAATTAAGTTAATTACACAATAATAAAATATATTAATTCCTATAAATTTGGTGAATAAAATTTCATCCAAGATTTTTTATATGAATATTAGTTTGATCGAATAAGTCAAGTATAACAAAAAAAAAAATTTTTTTGACAAAATTGAATACAACTCTTCAAATAAATTCCTATTTTAAGTAAATAATTTTAAATATAAATAAATGTATGGTCATCTATAATAATATATATTTCATGTTGAAACTCAAATATAATTTACGTCATTATATTATATTTTTATGTTTATGTAAATGCTGTGTTTATAAGATATTTATAAATTTTGTATATTGGTAGTATCATTAAAAAAATATACATATTTCTGTAACTAAAATAAATTAATGTTATAGAAAATCTATAAGATGTAAAAAGATATATGAAGATGTAAAAAGATGTAAGGAGATGTAAGAAGATATAAGGAGATGTAAAGATTATATTAAGGATGTAAGGAGATGTAAGAAGCTGTAAAGAAATGTAAACTCTTAACTAAATCTTAATAAACGCAAAATAGAATAGGGCATAAGTACAAATAACAATTTAATTTTAACAACAAACTCATAAGTATAACTTATAAAATTAAATTGCACACATGTTAAGTCCCAAAAAAATCATGCCACGTAACTAAGAAACTAATTTACCTAAATTAAACTATAGACATTTAACTAAATAAATTAGAGCTTCATCTAGTCCTAGACAAGTAAATATTTAGTTAGACATGGAGTAAAAATGCATTAGCAGAAATAAAATTTTACTGAACATGGTTCTGATCTTTCATGCAAGCCCAACTATAGAACTCCGACCTTGACCACCGTCCTCTAATTATCTCCCTCAAAACGTCACATTTGGGGATGTATGGTGAGCCAAAAAGGAATAGAGACTTGAATCATTAGGCTTAAAGTTCCAATGCCTAGTGTTTGGTAAGAAATTTAGAAAATGGAACTTGATACTTATATGTATCAAGTCTCCCCCAAAACCATGGAACTTGAACCCCCTATCATATAGGGGGATCACATCCCAACCCTCGAAGGGTTCAACTCCAGGGGGGAGGGGGGAGAGGGGGGTTGGCGGTGCTACTCGGGCATGGATGAATCATCGCCATCGATCACCACTGTTGGAGGAAGCCCACGTCGATGAGGTTGCCATTGCTGGTCTGGCATGGTGAAATCATCACTGTTGACTGCCATTGTCTGAGTAAGACCGCATTCATGAGTTTGTTGTTGCAACTTGGGCCTGGTGTAAGCGTTGCCGTCAACTGCCACCGTCAAGGGACGGTCGCGTCGATGAGGTTGCTGTTGCTTTCCTTTTTTTCCTTCGTTCATTGTTTTTGCTTGATTCTTGCAGATTCGTTGAATCCTCTTCTTCTTCACCTCTGTTTTTGCTTCTAGATCTGCTGAATTTTCTTCCAAATCCCTTTTTTATTCATCTTCATCATCTCTTTCCACACTTCTTCTTCTTACAAATCCCTTCATTTTCATCAATCTCTTGTTTTTTCCCCCCCAAGCTGATGAAAAGTGGAGGGTGAGAATATTAGGGGATTGCCGAAAAAAATGGGGAAGGATGTCGTTGGCAAGAGACATTTGTCAGATCTGACAAGAAGTAACCTTAAAAGTCATGACGCTTTATGATTTTTCTTTGGGAGCAATGGGATGGGTTGAGAAGATTATTCTATTCCACAATTGCTCACTAAAGAAGGGGATGGGAAGAACGGTGAAGTAATTGTAAGTCATCCCTCAGGTTTCAACTTCCATTTCATTTCATTCTTCTTTTCTCACCGAACGGACCCTATAATTTTTTTTATAGTTTTGGGCTTGTCTTCCACTGCTCCCTCTTAGAGATTGGCGTGGGGCGGATACGGGGTAGTTGGAGTTATACCCATATTCATATCCATTTTCAAAAGTCATCCCCATACTCATACCCATATTCATCGGGCTTTTAAAATCTATCCTCATATTCATACCCATCAAGTATTTCGGATATTTCGAATTTTATTCGGGTATATATATATATATATATATATATTACAACATAATACTCATTGGGTTCGATAATTTCTTTTATCTAAATAAATTCATAAAACTAAATTCAACTAGGCAAAATGTTCTAAAAAATACAATATCCATTGGATTCAATAATTCATACTTAGCTCATAAACAAAAACCTGCATTCTAGAAATGATTGAAATAAGAGAGTTAGGGACACCATAAATGCGCTAGAATTTTAGATTTGTAAGTCGTGAGTCACGTGACTTTATGTATCGTCATAGTAAATGAGCGACACAACTGGATGCATTGTATACTTGGGAATGAGTTGTGGTATAGAGTTTTTTTTTTAACAAATTATCAATGTTCAAAGCTCAAAACTCAACTCAACAATTTATTTACCTCCCAAAAAAATTCGGGTACGGGACGGGTATGGGTATAGGGCAGGTGATGCCTGTACCCGTACTTGTACCCATACCCATACCCATACCCATACCCATTTTCAGTGTATCCGTCCATAACTATTTTTTCCTAATTTTTCGTACCCATACCTATTATAAATAGGGTGGGTTTGGACGGATTTTTTTAATTCAGATGCAACTCTCATCCCTATCCCCTCAGGATCCTCCACTCCCTCTATTTATAGACAAACGTTCTTCTCTAACTCTGCCTTGTTTCAAATGCCTTCACCAATTTGTGCAAGCTGATTTTAGTCAGCTAGAACAAACCTGGGCTTCCGCCCCCCCACCCCCCACAAAAGGGAAAAAAACTGGGCTACTAACCTGGGTGTGTGAGAGGCAATTGGGCCAGAGGGGGTTGGCCAATTGGTCTGATACTTTTCTAATTCTGACAATATCTTTTAGAAAGCTGGGCTTGGGAGACAAATTGGGTCATGGTTTGTTCTGCATCTAACCCACTTCCTCAAGCACGGGGGGACAAATTGTATTTGGGCTGGAGTCATGTGCAACACATGATCTGGGCTTTTTTTTTTTTTTTGGGTTAGAAAGGTCAGTAAAATATCTAAACAATCATTTTCTCATAAATTTTTCTTAGATTATCCTCGAAAGATCCTTGCATTTGGGCTATTTGAAGCTAATAATTCATCAAGCGATGACCTCCAAGGAAAGTAGGTCGTAGGCCCCGCTAATTGGAGGCAGGAAATGAAGTGGGCAGAAGCATTGAGGTTACTGGGAAAATTGGGTCTGAGCATTTGTTGTTTTTTGTTGTTTGGCGCTTCGGAGATTAGACCAAGCATCGTAAGTCAACAAACAGAAAGGGTGAAAATGGTGATACCGGACTGCACAGGGTGTTGGGTCAGGTGGGCTTGATTATGGTTGCTGGGCATTACTCGATCACTTGGTCTTCTGCATTTTACACCGTGTAAGTGGGGCCGCTTGGACATGCTTTCCTGAAAGAATCCATTTTTATGGGCTGAGTTCGAAACAGCAGAAACTGAATTCCTTAATTTTCTGCTCAAATTCCATCTCTGTCCTCACCCACAATTATACAAAACAATGAAACATGCATAAACTTACTCAAGTATGCATATCGAGAACTATAAAATTTGTTGCAAAAGTCGGATAAAAATGTGCACAAAATTACAATTATCATTGCTTGCGTGACTCTTCAGAGCAAGTGCTCCCAGGAGCATAACATAAAAATTACACAATAATATAAACTTTGTGTAAGACATATTTGGTGGGGCTTCGTTGGTTATTATATCACATTTTTTACTCCTACTAGGGTTGTAAAATAACTAACTGACCTTGATGAGCCATGAGCTTGACTCATTCAAATTCAGCCGAAGCTCAATCCTATCAATGGTTCGCAGGGGCTCGGTCGCATCAAAATTGGCTCAACTTGCTTGATTCAGCTTGCCTTGGATGCGAACTATGCGAACTAGCCCATGTTCTATGATTATGGTTAAACTTTATATTAATTAGGATATTCATAGCTTATCATTAAACAGTCATTTGACAACCAATGATAACTTACCCTATGAGTTAAGATGCAGGCATTTGGTATATTGGATCGTTAGTTCAATCCCCTCTCACCATTTGTAGTATAATTGTATTATATCAATCTTTATACTTCATTTGATCCCTCAAACCCCCAAGAGAAAACAAAAAAAAAAAAAAAAGAACCATACATTTGATTATTTTTGTTTTGAGTTGGAAGTTCGGACTCGTAATATTCTAAAGTTAACATTTTGAGAATTTCTATGAATTTCAAGTAACATAACGTACATATTTGAATCAAATTATTAAAAAAGTCCACTTAGAAATCCTAACTCGATTCAATTAAAAGTTGATTCGGTCAAAGTTTAACTTAGGTTTAGGTTCTAATCAAATGCTTACCAAGTGATCAACTTAATCCTAGTGATGCTCGGGCTCAGCTATGATCTATGACACCCTTAACTTTACAATGAAATGAATAAAAATAGTAATCTTCTCTGTGTAATAATGTTAGATAAGTTATAGGTGTTTTTGATAGTATATAATTGTTATGATTTATGGTGATTAATAGATTTTTGTTGTTTAGAAATATACTATAATTTGGCTTAATGGTTGAGGACATTTTTGTGCAGCTTTGAAGTGCGGACAGTTCTCATAGCGGACATCGACACTCTTCTGACACGTATTTGACACAGTAAAAATTGAAAATAGTTCACAAATTGAAAAATATATGGTGGACACACATGTGAGAGACATAGAGTCAGTCGTGTCAAATATAGGTCAGCGAAGTTGAAAGCTGTTATTTTGTTTTATTAAACCTACAACAGCAATAACAACTCTCATTGTGGGTCTCACTTTCACAAGGTATGGGGAGTCGCATATGTAGGTAGTCTTTCATCTGCAAGCATCTCTGTCTATAGAGAGACCAATTCTGAGAGATTCACAGAAATTTTTGATTGTTTTCTTAAACCTATTAATGCCAAATTAAACAATTATAATAGCCCTATCAATCGTTGTTTTGATTTGAAGGATATCTGCTATTATTGAATGCAACTTGTTTCATTTTCATATTTTGAATACTTAACTATTAGTGAAAATTTTTAAGCAAAACGATAAATATCTTACTACAAGACACTTCTTAAGTGCCTTGTTTTTATCAAAGAGATTAGATTATGATGAATTAAATTTAAAAAAAATAGTATGATTAAATAGTGGAAAGATATTATCACTTGTTAACTGTGTAAAATCACCTTTTATCAATAAATTTTCACAATTATGAAATTACGTAATATGTTCTCTTGGATAAGATTGATACGATTAAGGTGTTATTTGTACTTGTGGGCATTACCTATGAATGCTAAAACTTCATGAGTCATAATTAATCGTGACTATTGAAAATAAGTGAGTTTGAATTGCATAATATATTAATTTTGGGGAAGACAAGACACTTAAGAAGTGTCCTATAGTAAGACATATATCATAATCATTTAAATTAAGGTTTAATTAATCATGAACTACCCACTCAAATTGAAGTGAGCTAAGCTCATAAATTAAGTCCCTCTTAGCTATTATTGTTGAACTAGGGTTTCGTCTATCTTGTCAGTGAAGCAAAGTAAGTATTTGTCCGCCTGTGCATTGTCACCTGTCATACGAGATCGTCGTTCTATAGGTTAGGTTGTGTGTGGTAGTTTGATATAATTTTTTGGTTCAAGAATGAAAGAAGTTGAGTCTAATTGGGGAGACTAGGGTTATTAGGGTGAATGATCCAGATGAAGAAAGTTACCTAGAGGATTTCGTTCTTTTGCTTTTCAGCTTACATATTACTCAAAGATAAGCCCTTCTTCTCAGAAGCCCAAAAACGCATCATAAATCTCATATGGAACACGAAGGATGGAGTTTTAATACATGAATTAGAGCCTAACGTTTTTGTTTTCCATTTTCAGCGAGATTGACAAAGATCGTATCTTGAGGGCAGATCTCGATGTTTTGATAACTATTTGCTGCTCATTCTTGAAACAGCTAAGGATATACAACCTTTGGAGTTAACTTTCACAAAATCGCCTTTTTGGGTTCATGTTTATGATGTACTTTTTGGCCGTTGATAGACCTCTATTTGTCATCATTTGAGCCCCTCTTTGATTCTTTTTTCGGACTAGTTTTACATTAGATCTTGATGAGAAAATGTCAAATTTGTCTTCTTTGGTCCATACTATGCTTTATAAGTGGTTTTTCTTATTATGAGTTCTTGCCGAGAAGATGAGAAAATAACTAGTTTTGATGGAAAAGAAGGTCATAGGGACGTGTTTCAAGGAGGAAAAGATGTTCTATGAAGTTCCAAGGGCCAGAAAAGCAAGTCCAAAGGGCCAGAAAGAGTGCACAGTCGGCCGTGCACAATGGCATAACTGTGCAGAAAACTTGTAGATTTGAGTCCTAATTCCCGAAGCTGTTCACAGGTTGTGCACAACCATAATCTTGCAAGTGCCTGGGTTGCACGGACACTCATGTGTCAAAACAGGTCATGTGTCTTCCCAATTTTCGCATTATTTAAATAGATTCTAAACTTTATTTGAGGCATCTTTTAGACTATCTCAGGGACTTCTCCTTCAGCAGCTGAGGGTTTTTATTGGCCACCAAAACCCTACCAGGGAGAGAATAACTTAGGCTAGATTGGTGTATATGATGTACAAGATTATGGATTTTGCTATTCAATACTAAGTTCCTTTTCTCTTTCTCTCTATAATTCCGCGCTTTTCAATTTGTTTGCTATTTTGATTGTTCATTGCTATGCTTTTGTTTTTATGTTTATAATTTGTAATTAAAGTTTTGTTCTTTGTTATGGTTAGCCATTGAGATGGGTAATTGATCTTGTTTAAATTTTAACCTATCTTGTTTATGCTCGGATTTAGAGTTTTCTCTTACACCGGCCAAGTATTTGATGAAATGCTTGAGAGAGTTTTCATTCATGTTTCGGGATAATTAACTTATGCTAAAAGCTGAGGTCGATTGTTTGTTGTGATAAAGAGGATAACTAGCATTTGGATATAAAAATAGTCTGAATTTGCCTTAGTTCTAGGGTTGCTATTCTTGTAGTTTAATTGGGATAACCCCATGAAAATAGGTGGTTAGAACAATTAGGCTAGTTTCGATGGCTTATTTGAGCTTTGATAGTGCAATCGATCATTTCTGAATGCTAGCACAACTTGGGAAGGTGAAGGTTTGACATAATTAGTTAGTTAATCTTAGGTTTAATTACAATCGAAGTCCTTTTTCTTTGCCTTAATAGTTTAGTACCTTTTCCTATCACCGTTTATTCTGCCTAGATTAAGACATTTTAGTTGGCTTTGGTATTTGAAAATACAACTTCTTGTGGATATGACCCGTACTTATCGGTAAGCTACAACTACACTGTGCCCTTGCAGTAATTTTTCTCACGAAGTTTTTGGTGTCGTTGCTAGGGAATTGTTGCTTTCCAATACAGAAGCTTACTTGAGCATTCGAGACGAGGCTTTCAATCTATAAAAAAAATTGATAAACTAAAAATTTGAAAAAAAATAAAATAGTGCCTATTTTTCATTTTTTTCAGTTTCAGCATGAACCTTTTTGACAATACTTATCTAAATGGAATGATTATCATGCTCAATATGTGCTTTTCATGTATGAAAAATGGAAATATGTGAAGTTGTGCTTACGGGTGTAACTCACGAGACTAGATCTCTCTTGGATTCCATGAGTGGTAGTCTTTGTGCTCTGAATGTTGATGCGATGTGGGGTTGCTTTGAGTCTTTGGCTTAGCATCAACGGCAATCTAATGGTGCTAGTGAGTCTTTTGTGTGCCCTACCCCAAATCCCTAAATCTCGCTCAATCTCCATATGTTGATCAATTTAGGCATTCTTATCATCATTGTCTTCATTATGCTTATGTTGTATGCTCCAATTGTCAATCTTTTGATCACAATGTGAATTCTTGTCCTCATTATGTGATTTCTAATAAAGGTTTTGTTAGATTAAATAACACGATTGCGACAATGAATGAGCAAATGCTAAGTTCGAAAATTATTTGTGGGAGAATCACCTATCATATGAGACCAACCTTAGCCTACTTTCTTCTTGACTTGATGTTAGTTTGTGTGATGATGATGAGTTTTCCTTTCCCCTAGTGTCTAATTTTGTTGTTGACACAACTTTGACTAATTTAGAAGAAGCGATTGAAGCTCCCTTGACTCCATTGTCGCTTGTTGCTCCATCCTCACTTAGCACCCCTAGAGACAGTGCTGGGGGTGTCTTGACCTTACCTATTTCTCCCCTCCCTTTAGCTCAGTGCACAAGGTTTAAGGTGGATGAGCCTTTTAGGGATAATGCTCATCCTTATGATAAGGAATATTCACTTGCTTGGTTAGAAGAACTTGTGTTGGTTGAGAAATATTTAAAGGAGACCCCTTTATAGGAGTCGCGTGATGTTGATGTGGTTGTTGGTGCCTTTCCTAGCCACAAGTCTAACGATCCTATTCTTGTGAGGACATTGACTTTGTCTTCGTTCGATCTCCCTCATTCCCTTCCACACCATTCACGTGCATGTATTAGATGCATCCCTAGGTGGTTTTAGGAGGTATATTCCCTCCATTGACCCTTATTGTGCATACGTACAGGACATGCCTAGAAAAATCGGCTAGACCCTGTTGTTTGATCATTCTTCCGATTTCTCCTTGGCATTTGATAAGCTTAAGAGGGTACTAATCATTCTTATTGTATTTTTATCAGTGTTCTCTTACTTACACTGTTATGAGATGCGTGCACAAGTACATGATAAGCTCTTGAGACCTTTGACGGCGTCTAAGCTGGATACCCGCGTCTTGAGTGATACAGAGCCTGTCTCCCACAGCCCTATCTTGAGGAGGTGATAGCATAGGTGTATCCAATACCTAACCTGGTAAATTCATTCCATTGTTTTTCTTCCTTTATTTTTATTTTGTATATTTGTTTCCCTTTTTTGATTTGTCTCTTATTTTTGTATATTTATTATAGTGGATTTGTTCTATGTACATATGTGTCTTATCAGTATGGTGGCTCCTTGGTTTCCAATGAGAACATTATGAAATCTAGGTGTGGGGGAGGAGAAGTCATGCCTCAAGGCTTTAAAAAAAAAAAAGAAAAAATATTTTCGAAAAAAATTTGAAGATTTTATATTTTTAGTTGCTTTGGAGAGTTTTGTACTATTTTGATCAACTTTGATTCCTTATACCTTGACTATTAACTTGTTTGCAAGTATGACCAGCGTGAATGATCTTTGTCCTAAGTATGTCATTCTAGTCTATAATTCTAACCTTGATAGCTTATTATGGCCGTGCAATTTAGTCCTTATTTATACTTCATCATTATCTTAGGCTCTTAGTCTTTCATGATTAACTCTCCTACTTGTTTACGTACATAGATACTTTTGTTTCCACTTTCAAAGAAAAACAAAAAAGAAAAGATAAAAATAGCATTGGAGTTGGAAATAACAAGTACCCCTTTGAAGCATGCGCTATTAGGTATCATCCTTTGAGGCAATACTTCTATTGGGAAAGCTTATTTTTCAAGTTGGTAAATATATAATGTAGTTTGTGCCATTCAAGTGGGATTGAGTTGGATTCTGGTAAGCCTAACACCTAGGATGATGATGCACTTGCACACTAAGCACTATGATGGATTCAAAGTTTTGATGTATTGTGGGTGAAAAGTTGTTGCTTTGATGTCATCTATGGCTATTGAGACTCGTGATGTGTAGATGATCTTTATATACATGCTAATATCTTTATTACAAGGGTGATTTGGTTGGTTAGAATTTGTACATTTTTTTTATCTTATATATATTTGTGTTTTGTTTGTAAACTCCAAAAGATCGTCTATTTTCTTTCTCTTCCTCTTTTTATTTTTCTTCTTCAAGATTTTAAGGGTATATCTTGTGTAAACCCTCACGAGATCTCACTCGTCTACTTAGGAGAACCAATGGGTCTAAAGGTCTTGCTGTGCACGCTAAATGTAATCGTTGTTCCTATGAAAGTGAGTTAGGTCCTTAGGTTAGTTTTTCTTTATTTTGTTTAAGGATGAGCAAAAGTTAGGTGTGGAGGAGTTGATAAAGTCTATTTTGACATCATTTTAGCCCCTTTTGATTCTTTTTTTCCACTAGTTTTATGTTGGATCTTGATGAGAAAGGGTTACATTTGTCTTCTTCGATCCATATTATTCTTTATAAGTGGTTTTTCTTATTTTTCAGAAGTTCTTGCCAAGAAGACGAGAAAATCACTAGTTTTTATGAAAAGAAGGTCAAGGGGACGTGCGGAGGAAAAGAGGTCCTATGAAGTTCCGCCGGCTAGAAAAGTAGGTCTAAAGGGCCAAAAAGAGTGCATGGCACAACCGTGCACAATGGCACAACCGTGCACAAAACCTGTAGATTTCAATCTTGATTCCCGAAGCTGTGCATGAGCAGTGCATGATCATGTGCATTTCCAGTGCACGGAGTACACAAGCACTCGTGCATCTTCCCAACTTTCACGTTATTTAAGCATATTTCGGACTTTATTTGAGGCATCTTTTAGATTACTAAGGGGCTTCTCCTTCAGCCATTTTAGGGTTTCTATTAGCCACCAAAACCCCACTAGAGGGAGAATAACTTAGCTAGATTAGTGTATACGATGTACAAGGTTATGGATTTTGCTATTCATGATTAACTTCCTCTTCTCTTTCTCTCTATAAGTTCATGTTTTTCAATTTGTCAGCTTTTCGATTGTTCATTGTTATGCTTATGTTTTATGTTTATTATTTGTAATTAATGCTTTGTTCTTTGGATATGGTTAGTCATTGAGATGGATAATTGATCTTATTTAAGCCTTGACCTACCTCGTTTATGCTTGGATTCAGAGTTTTCTATCATGCCCACTAGTTTGATGAAATGCTTGAGAGAGTTTTCATTCGTGTTTGGGTACGGTTGACTTACGCTGAAAGGTGAGGTTGATTGTTTAGCATAGATAGAGAAGATAGTTAACATTTGGACATGAAAATAGTTTGAATTCTATCTAGATCTAGGGTTGCTACTTTTGTAGTTTAATTGGGCTAACCCCATGAAAATAGGTGGTTAGAATAATTAGACTAGACTCTGATCCTTGAAAGAGGGCTTAGGTAATCTTTGATAGTGCAATCGATCATCTCTGAATGCGAGTATAACTTGGAAAGATGAAGTTTTGGCTTGATTAGTTAGTTAATCTTAGATTTAATTATAATTGAAGTCCTTTTTGTTTACCTTGGTGGTTTAGTTCTTCTTCCTATCACCCTTTATTCTGCCTAGATTGAGACGTTTTAGTTGGCTTTAGGACTTGAAAACAAAACTCCCTGTGGATATGACCCGTAATCATCAATT
Source organism: Carnegiea gigantea (assembly GCA_029747015.1). NCBI lineage: Eukaryota > Viridiplantae > Streptophyta > Magnoliopsida > Caryophyllales > Cactaceae > Carnegiea > Carnegiea gigantea. Next base: position 33,629 of record JAKOGI010001762.1, read on the forward strand.
GTTAGCTACAGCTACATCATGCACTGCAGTAATTTTCTCATCAACCGCAGAAAACTAAAGAGGCTAAAACAAATTAGGGATGCTATTGGAGGCTACATTGAGTATGATAATTTGGATACTGTGGGTTTGGATAGAGCTTTGGGTGTCAAGGCTTTGGTTGATGTGTCAAAGCCACTGCTAAAGGGAACCATGATTTTAGTGCACAGGGGAGTTGAAATTGGTGGACTTCAAGTATGAGTGGTTATCAATCTTTTATTTTTTCTATAGAAAACTAGGTCGCGTTGACGGAGATTGTCGTGAATGAGAAGCGAATGACAAGGAAAAAGTGGTATATCAATAAAGAAAGTGGCCACAAGCTAGTCCCAAAAGCAGCTATCAAGAGCTTCTATGGTTGAACCTGACCAAAGTAGAATCCGAGCTGAGAAATGGTAAAACACCAAGAAAGCAATTGAAGGGTAGAAAAAAGTGATCGAATACATTATACTAGGGCCTCCAAGTGTTGTGAGAAGAATGCTAATTTTTAAAAGAAACCCAAAGCAAGTGTTGGATGTTGTGCAATAGGGCTCTTTGATAACCCACAAGGCAGGTTGGAAGGCTGATAAGGCTGACATTTAACAATTGTCAAACAGCTCTTCTAACGTGCCATCCACTTTGAGTTCCCAACCAAGAACATGTTCAAACTTTCTCCCTCATCAATCATTTGTTTAAGTTCTTACCCATTCAAGGGATCTTCCTCAAGTCTGATAATAAAGAATCACCCCCCTGGGAATGCTAACAAGCCTAAAGCCCCACAAAATGATAGCCCTAGGCCAATGGACATTATCACACCACCTTCAAACCAAAGTACATTGTTTTTCCATGGGGGAACGGGTGAAACTAAGAAGGGCTGAAAATAAAGGCATGGCACCAGGGAAAAGAGTTATAGTGATGAGGAAGAAAAGGCAAGGAAGCACCTCTCCTAAAACATAAAATACTGGGCATCTTTGATGAGGAAAAGAAGGCTAAGAGAGTGGGATAAATCATGCTAGATTATGCATCTTTTCGACAGTAGCTAGGAGATCCCAGTCATGCTAGATACCATGAGAATTTTACGTTAGAACTATCAGAGAAGTGGCAACCCCCTGATGGTTGTCGTGCCCCAAAACTGGAGTAGGAAGCTTTGCCTTGATTTTTTTCCCTAAAAATAATGTCTGTTAGGGATCACATACAAAGATTGAATTCCTTGTTCAGTGTGAAACATACTTTGAAGGAAAGTAGTCATGGTAGCTCGAGAGGTTCGGTATCGTACTGGAAGGATAACATATATTTCAACGTAAAGTGATACTCGGACCATCTCATTAAGGGGTTGTGATGGAGGGGAAAGTAATTGTAAAACCCCACAAATTTGATTTGAAAAATTATGTCCAGTTGGACCCATTTAGACCCAAGTCAGCCCAAGCCAATGTCAAGTGAGTCCTCGTAGAATTTTCTAATAAATTTTTTTTTACATTTTTGGAAGTTTTAAAATCTCCAAAATTTCCCTTTTGATTTCTTTTCTATAAAATCCATTGTTATTATTATTATTTTATTATTATTATTATTATTATTATTTTTTTTATTATTATTATTATTCAAAAAAAAACCCTACTTTACCTTCCCCTTCGGCCGCCTCTCCCTCAAACCAAAAAAAAAAAAAATTTGAAATCAAATTTTTCCCCCTTTATTTTACACGCACACCACCCCCCCAAACCCAAAACCCTAACTCTCCCTAACGCCTCTCTCTCTCCCCCCTCTCTCTCTCAACTCCCTCACTGCCACCGGACCACCACCACCATGCCGCCACTACCGTGTTGCCACCACCTCTCCCCATGGCTATCCTCCTTGTCATGATAAAGTTTACACAAAAGGGGGATGCTTGAGATCCATGCGTCCCCATGCATCAAAAGAAAAAAAAAAGTTTTTCACACCCTTAACTTCTTCTTTTTCTTGTGTGATTTTCATGATCTTTGTGAATGAGAGTTTTTATTAAAATTTTTTTATTTCTCTCAGCTTTTTCGCCGTTGAACTTGAGCAAAAGCGGAAACCCCATTGAACTAACCTCGGTTTCGACTCAAGGTAATTCATAACGATGATTTAATGGCGTTTTATTTTTAGTCTCGGTAAAAGTGGTTTCTTTTGGCATGATTGGGTCTCGGTAAGGGTTTAATGAAGTTGTTGAGAATTGATAAATTTTTGGTGCACCAAAACTGGGCAAAAATCGTGCACAAGAGAGAGAAGAAAAATGCTCCGATTCAATCCCTGTTTTACCCTGACTTTGAAAGTTCATGGGAATTAATCTAGCTGTTTAAAAATTCTGAACTTTTTATGGTAGATGGATTGGAATGTGAAAATTATGTGAGTTTTTCAATCAAGTGAATCGGAGTTAAAATGAAGACTTAGGGCTGAAATACCGAACCCTGTAAAAATCAAGGCTATTGGTGTAGGCTTCGGTTTTTGAAGTTTTTCGCCTAGTAACTGTTTGATTTGGTAAAAACTTTAAACATGAAAGTTATAGTACACAAAATTATCTTGCCAAGTTGGGGAAGAGATCAATTTTTGGAGGTCTGGAGAAAGCGTTATGAATTTTGGAAGTGAGGTTGAAAACCTGAGTAGAAACTAGAAAGCAGAAACTGGGATTGTTGCAACCATAGATTTGGAAAAATTCCCTACGTCATAATTGGTTACTAAAAATTATGAAATTTATTGGGTATGAACTTCTGGATGTAAGAAAATTCCCATTTTGTAATCGGACCGTTTCGAGTAGCATAGTCGAAGACGCAATAAATTCTTCCAGGGATGGTCATGGGAAAACAGTCACTGATAGTTCTGAAATAAATGAGATTATGACCTAGTTTGGGACAGAAGCAGGCAAAACCCCGAACACAGGAAATGTAGAGGACGAGTTAAGGTTTCGGGATCAACCTAGAACACTGAATTTGGACATCAGTAACTAAAGTTATAGCTACTGAAATTCACACCGAGAATCTGGCCAATTGACCCTTAACTAGGGTTAAGGACGGGTTGAACGAAAAAGTTAGAGAAAGGTTATAAAATAATAATAATAATAATAAAATTTGGGAGGACCAAAGAGGTCATAAATTAAATGTGGACTGATTATGGACTATACATGGGCCAGGTGCGGACTAGCGAACCTATTGTTAAGTAACCAAGCCCGTCAACTGTACGGTAACCAGGTAGCAATCATACCCTAACCCTTCCCTGTGTAGCTCAACTGCGAATGTTTTGGAATGTGAGTAAAAATTTCTGGCTTTACTGTTCAAACTGAAAGAACATTGAATCATGAACTGAAAAATAAAGGCATAATGGAAACAATGCATTGTGTATGTTCTGAAAAATTGAAACTTGCTATGTTAAGAAAGTCGAAACATAATGTGATTTCCAGTGGAGACATAAACTTTCATTGTGTTGCCATGGGAAAGGTGCTTGACATCGAATGAAATGATTGTGCTATATTGACTCCAATAAGGAGTAAGAACCTGTTAACCAAAAAGGCCTGAATGGGGCGAGTTTCATGTATTTGAATGAGTTGAAGGCCATAGCCTTCCCCGGGAGATAAGTGCATACATGTGAGCGGTCACGTGCTCGGTCTAGACGTGGGCCAAGTTATCGGTAACTACCTATGCTGGTGGTAGGCCAGGAATAGTTAAGCTGTAACCGCTTGGGTAGCGGTAGGTCAGGAATGAGTTAAGCGATTGCGCTGTGACGAGCACAGGCCATGAGACCCACTGGGGTCGCTCCCGCACAATCGAATTGAAATTGATGCATATTGAATGGAACTATAGAAGGGTGATTCTGAAAAGATAAGGAAGGAAGTGTGATAACGGCTGGTGTGCTCGAAAGATATTTTGCAGTCCCTCCCCCTTAAAATGTTTTTCAAAATGAATTTGTGTGCGTGTTTGACTATTAGGGGTGCTTGTTACTGAGTTTATCTCACGTTTTATAAATTATTTTGTTTTCAGGTGATCTAGTTATGCCTGGAGCTGGAGACATAAAAGTAGGGCGAGACATGAACGCGGGAAATTTATGAGATGGATGTTAGATATCGATAAACAGTAGTTTTTGATTTATTTAGTGTTACTGAAATTCTGAATGATGTAAGGTTGAATTATTTTACAAGGTTTTTGTGTTAATTTTTAATTTGATATCCAGCCTGGTATTTCCAAGAAGAAAATATGGCGATAACACCCCGTTAGGAATTTCTGTTGTCGGGCAGGTTAAATTAGTAGCAAATAAAGAATTAAAAATCTGGGGGGGTTACAAAGTGGTATCAGAGTTCAGGTTTACTGACCTGAAGGCTCGTCTAAAAGATTTTAAGGAAGTAGAGCAATTAAAAAAAAAATTTTAGACTTAAAGATTACGCAGAGGGTGAGTGTAGCATCAGGGTAAGGGCTGCATGCATCCATTATTGTTTGAATATGTAATGTTACTTGAATACGTGTCTTGTTGATGCATTATCTTGTATAGGAATGGTGGGTATCCAATACTGTGGGTGTGTCCGAGGGTAATGTTTACACGAGCAGTTAGCCAAGAGGCCTAGTCAGGTGGTCTGGGACCATATACGTTATGTGAGGTGGGTGTTAGCCTGACACTTAGAAGATACGCCCAACAACTGCCTGGAGATTGAGTATAACTGAGTAGTGTTTGTGTTGCTGACCTTGAAGGGAGACCGAGAGTGGCGTTATAGAGTAGACAAGTTGCTTCCCTAGGCCCGTGATCCCCGCCCATAGGGAAGCTGTTGTTGGTGCGATTGGGAACCAGTAGGGATGGATATAAGGTATCTATTAGACTACTTGAGGATGGAGGGACCCCATGACCTGGACTATCTGCCAACAGCTAGTGATGAGATGCACCATCCCAGGTTAAGGAGTCAACAGATGATGAGGGAGATCATAGGGATATGAAGAGTGCTCCTATAAAGGTGGGTTATGAGGAGGGAGGAGACTATGGAGGGAGTACTGAAGGAGAAGAGACTAGGGAAGAGGAAGACTCTGAGGAAAACCCCGACGAGGACCCCAGCGAGGGAAGCCAAATGGGAGAAGAAGACCCCGATGATGACTCTGAGGTAAGTGAGGGGCAGCTGATGGGAAGTGAAGACCTTATGGAGGATTGGGAAGAAGAAAGGAAGGATCACACCATTCAGGATGAGCAAGCTCGAGGACCAGAAGACTTCGAGGAAAAGATAAATTACTTGTGGTATAGGGCCGAGTGCGAGATCGGGGTGAACTGCTGGAAGCGGGGTAGATGTGGCCGGATGTTTAGGGATACTTGCCCCCTAGACGCCCCTACCAGTAGAAGCTGGAGATAGTTAGGAAGTTGAAATTTTCTTTTCCTTTGCTAGGACAGTTTTGGTAGTTGTTTCTCTGTTTCTTATTAAGCCTCTGGGGCTACTAAAGATATATGCTGAGATGTAATGAAAAGTGTTAGTGTGGAACTCTTATGCTATTAAAATGCTATGCAATAAAATCTCCCTAGATTATTTGAATATCGACATCCCTTGTTGAGAAGTGTTAGTGTGGAACTCTTATGTTACTGAAATGCTATGCAATAGAATGATCATCGTGATAATCATGAATCGTGTGAATGAGATGCCTATCTGATGTGGATTATTTGAACATGTGACGTGGTGGTTGTGCCACCTGAACTTGGTAATATGTTGAAATCAAACTCCTGTCAAATGTGGCATAATGCGCTGGCATGTACTGTGTGTTTGAAATTCTGCAGAACTTAGGTTGCGAACTATTAGGAAAGGAACTAAACCTGAATTATTTCCCCAACCAGAATGACGGGAAGCAATGACCACAACAGCGAGTCCCGAACTGGACCCCATCCTGATACAAGGGTCCCTACAAACCAGGCCATCCCTATGGCAGCCCTACGGGAACGACTGGAGGCTCTACGTCCTTGTAATGGGAATCGGTCTTGTAGTCAGATTGATGAGACTAACCCGCCAATGGGAGCTGATTTTACCAATTTGTTGCTACTAGAGATGCTGCAGAAATAAGGAGAATAATTGCGACTCCAAAACGAACAGATACAGAGACTAATGGTGGTGCGGGAGAAAAGGGTAGCGGAGGATAGCTCCTACATGTTCAAGAGGTTCGTAAGCCACCATCCACCTGTCTATGATGGCACTCCTGGGCCAAAGACTTTTGAAGACTGAATTAGGGGCATAGAGAAACTGTTGGACGCACTCCAATGCCCTGAGGAGTGGAAGGTGGGCTTCGCGGTATTCTATTTGAAGGACAAGGCTGACTTATGGTGGGCCACGGTGAAGGAGAGACAACACAAACCAGGATTCGACTGGAACAAGTTCACGGAGATGATCAAGGATCATTTCTACCCTACCTCCCTCCAAAAAGCTAAGAAGGGCGAGTTCATGCAACTGCAGCAGGAGAACATGAGCGTACTCGAGTATGCCTCGAAATTTATGGAGCTTTCACGATTCGCTCCAGCCTTTGTAGCTGAGGAAAGGCCAGGCTGAACCCCACAATCAACGAGAGGATATCCGTCTGTCAGTACAGCTCCTACGTTGATCTATATGATACGGCGGTCAACGTAGAGAGGGCGATGAAGGAGCAGAGCAATTATTTCAATGAGCAGTGGGGAACCAAAAGGAAGGGGGATAACCGGGATAACCAGGGAAATTTTCAGTCATAAGAGCAAAACCGTCGACCTGCTGTGGGTCAGTACTCTAGCAACTTCAATCGAGGTGGCCAGTATCCCAATACACGGCCCAAGGTGATCTGCAGCGCTTGTTGAAAACCAGGACATTTTGCCAGAGAGTGTCGAACAGTGAAGAGATGCTTCCGTTGTGAAAGTCACCATCACCAGGTTCGAGACTGCCCACTCCCTCCATCTCCTACTGTGCAAGGGCAGGGCCAGAGTCAAGGGCAAGGGCAAAGACCTCAGTAGCCATATCAGAGTAGGGGAGGGCAGGTGGTAAACCCCAACCAACAAAACCAGGCACCTCAGCAAACCCAAGCCCGACCTCCCTATCAACCACCTCGGAACAATGGGAGCAGAGTCTATGTGATGCGAAACGAGGAAGCGCAGGATGCTCCTAATGTTGTGACGGATACTTTCTCTCTCCTAACTCAACTAATAGATGTGTTGTTTGATGCGGGTGCCACACACTTGTTTATTTCTGTTAGGCTGGTTGAGACGTTAGGAGTCACCCCTACTCGTAAATCTTCATTACTATTCGTGACCCTCCCGAATGGGAAGACTGTGTCGTGTGAGGAGTTATACAAAGTTTGCCCTCTTAGAATGTATGAATGTGAATTCCTAGCAGACCTATATAAGTTTGATTAACAGATTTTGGGGTTATTTTGGGGATGGACTGGCTAGCTAAGTACCAGGCTAAGATAGACTACTCGAAACGAAAAATCACCCTGAAGGGGCCCAATAGGAAGAAGATAGTACATAGGGGTCAGAGTCCCCGAATGGGAGTGAAATTGGTATCAGTAATGAAAGCTCACAAGTTGTTAGGTAAAGGATGCGAGGGATTTTTGTGTCATGCGGTGAATACTGAGGATGCTAAGTCCTTCCTGGAGGACATCCCTGCAGTGAAGGAATTCCCGGATGTGTTTCCCGATGAAATTCCCGGCATGCCACCTCTTAGGGAGGTGGAGTTCTGTATCGACCTCACCCCTAGAGCCAGTCCCATTTCTAAAGCACCCTACCGGATGGCACTAGCTGAACTTAAAGAATTGAGGACCCAGTTGGAGGAACTCTTAGAGAAAAGATATATCCGATCTAGCACATCTCCGTGGGGAGCCCCGACCTTATTCGTGAAGAAGAAGGATGTGACCCTAAGATTGTGCATAGACTACTGGGAGCTGAATAAGATAACAGTCAAGAACTGTTACCCCCCTGCCCATAATAGACGACTTATTCGACCAGCTGCAGGGCGCGGGAACTTTTTTCAAAATTGATCTCCGTTCGAGGTACCACCAACTCCGAATAAAGGATGAGGATGTACCCAAGACTGCGTTTCGTACCCTATATGGACATTACGAGTTTGTGGTGATGCCCTTTGTCCTCACCAATGCCCCAGCAGCCTTCATGGATCTTATAAACAGGGTCTTTAAACCTTACTTGGATCAGTTCGTGGTGGTGTTCATAGGCGATAGCCTCATTTACTCGAGAACCCCAGAGGACCACGCCCACCACTTGCGAACAGCCCTAGAAGTTTTGACGAAAAACGAGTAGTATGCCAAGTTGTCGGAATGTGAGTTCTAGTTGAGAAAAGTAGCATTCCTAGGACACGTAGTATCTAAAGAGGGTGTATCGGTGGATCCCCAAAAGATTCAGGCGGTGTCAAACTGGCCCAGACCTAAAAACCCGATAGAGGTAATGAGTTTCTTGGGTTTGGCAGGTTACTATCGACAGTTTGTTCAAAACTTCTCAAAAATTGCCACTCTGCTTACGAACCTAACCAAGAAGGCCACTAGGTGTGAATGGACGGGGCAATGTGAGGAAGCATTCCAGGAGCTCAAAAAGAGACTGACGAGTGCACCAATACTGGCCTTACCAGCTGCTGACGAGGACTTTGCAGTGTACAGTGATGCCTCTAGGAGTGGTTTAGGTTGTGTGCTGATGCAAGAGGGTCGCGTCATAGCCTATGCCTCCCAACAACTGAAGACACGTAAGCGGAACGACCTGACTCATGACCTGGAGTTAGCGACAGTAGTGTTTGCCCTTAAAATCTGGAGGCATTACCGGTATGGGGTACGTTGTGAAGTCTTCAGAGCTTGAAGTACATTTTTTCACAGAAGGATCTGAACTTGAGACAGACTAGGTGGCTGAAATTCCTGAAAGATTGTGACGTCCATTTCCAATACCATCCGGGGAAGGCTAATGTAGTGGCGGATGCATTAAGTCACCGACAGTACCCAGCACTGAGCTGTTTACTGGCGCTCCCAAGCGAGTTATGTGAGGAATTTCACAAGTTGGAGCTTAATGTGATTACCCCGGGGTCGAAACCTATACTCTACACCCTAAAGGTGTAACCGACTCTCATAGAGGAAATCCGAGTAGCCCAGACCACAGACCCTCAACTCGAATGGATTAGGGAAGAGATATTAGTGGGTAAAGCACCCGGATTCGTAATTCATGAGGATGGTACCATACGATTCCATATTCGCGTGTGTGTGTTCCAGCTGTAGAGGCACTTAAGAAGAAGATCTTAGATGAAGGGCATAATACTCCACATTTGGTACTCCCTGGGGGTAATAAATTGTATAAGGACCTAAGGCAGACATTCTGATGGAGTAACATGAAACAGGAAGTGGCTAATTATGTGGCAAAGTGCCTAACCTGCCAGCGAGTAAAAATCGAGCACCAACGGCCAGCAGGACTTTTATAACCGCGGGATGTCCCTCAGTGGAAATGGGATTCTATGCCCATGGATTTTGTCATAGGGTTGCCGTTGACCCAACGGAAGTACAATGCGATATGGGTTATAGTAGATAGGCTAACGAAGTCGGCGCATTTCATAGCCATGAAAAATATTTAGACCTTGGATCAGTTAGCTCGAGCCTACCTCGAGGAGATAGTATGGCTACACGGGGTACCCAGTTCCATAATGTCGGATCGGGATACCCGGTTTCAATTGGAATTCTAGCAAAAGCTGTAGGAAGCATTTGGAACGTTGTTACGTTTTAGCATTGCCTTTCACCCTACAACTGATGGACAGATAGAGCGTACTATTCAAATCTTAGAAGATATGTTGCGGGCTTGCACCTTGGATTTAAGAGCGCATGGGATGAATAACTGGCATTGATCGAATTCTCGTACAACAACAGCTACCACGTGAGCATTGGCATGGCCCCGTACGAGGCACTGTATGGGAGGAAATGTAGGACTCCGTTCTGTTGGCAGGAAATTGACGAGGCCTTGACTATCGGACCGGGATTGATCCAAGCGACCACGGACAAAGTAAGGGTAATCCAGGAATGAATGAAAGCTGCCCAGAGTCACCAGAAAAGCTATGCCGACCGAAGGCGTAGGCCACTTGAGTTCCGGGTAGGCGATCATGTATTTCTCCGAGTCTCTCCAACCAAAAGAGTCGCGAGATTTGGGAAGGTAGGGAAGCTCTGCCCGAGGTATATCAGACTGTACCCGATCATACAGAGAGTTGGAGAGGTAGCCTACCAACTAGAGCTACCGACTGAACTTTAGAGGGTGCATAATGTATTCCATGTGTCGCAGCTACGGAAATACATCTCAGATCCCTCGCACGTGATCGAACTGATCCCATACAGCTCTGAGAAGATTTATCGTATGAGGAAAAACCCGTACAAATCCTGAATCGGCTGGAGAACCACCTCCGTAGAAAGATAGTGCCCCTGGTAAAGGTCCTTTGGGCCAACCATAAGACAGCTGAAGCCACTTGGGAGTCAGAGCAGGAGATGCAAGATAAATACCCCTATCTATGTTCATAATCAGGTGCGCATCAGTTTCGAGGACGAAACCTCTTAAGTGGGCTAGCATGTAAAACCTCAGAAATTCAGGCTATAATAGTGGTTCGTCGCGGCATAGTGAAGTTTCAGGGACGAAACTTTCTTAAGTGGGGTAGTCTGTAAAACCCCAGAAATTTGATTTGGGAAATTATATGCGGTTGGACCTATTTTGACCCAAGTCAACCCAAGCCATTCCCAAGTGAGTCCTCATGGAATTTTCTAATAAATTTTTTTTAACATTTTTGGAAGTTTTAAAATCTCCAAAATTTCCCTTTTGATTTCTTTTCTACAAAATCCATTGTTGTTATTATTATTATTTTATTATTTTATTATTTTATTATTATTATTATTCAAAAAAAAAGAAACCCTACTTTACCTCCCCCTTCGACCGCCTCCCTCTCAAAAAAAAAAAAAAAAATTTGAAATCAAATTTTTCCCCCTTTATTTTACGCGCACAGACCCCCCAAACCCAAAACCCTAACTCTCCATAACGCCTTTGTCTCTCTCCCCCCTCTCTTTCTTAACTCCCTCACTGCCACTGGACCACCACCACCATGCTGCCGCTGCCGTGCTGCCACCAACTCTCCCCACGGCCATCCTCCTTGTCCTGGTAAAATTTATACAAAAGGGGGATGCTTGAGATCCATGCATCCCCATGCATCAAAAGAAAAAAAAAGTTTTTCACACTCTTAACTTCTTCTTTTTCTTATGTGATTTTCATGATCTTTGTGAATGAGAGTTTTGATTAAAATTTTTTTGTTTCTCTTAGCTTTTTCGCCGTTGAACTTGAGGAAAGGCGAAAACCCCATTGAACTAACCTCAGTTTCGACTCAAGGTAATTCATAACGATGATTTAATAACGTTTTATTTTTAGTCTCAGTAAAAGTGGTTTCTTTTGGCATAATTGGATCTGGGTAAGGGTTTAATGAAGTTGTTGAGAATTGATAAATTTTTGGTGCACCAAAACTGGGCAAAAATCGTGCATAAGAGAGAGGAGAAAAACACTCAGATTCAATTGCTGTTTTACCTTGACTTTGAAAGTTCGTGGGAATTAATATAGTTGTTCAAAAATTCTAAACTTTTTATGGTAAATGGATTGGAATGTGAAAATTACGTGGGTTTTTGAGTCAAGTGAATCGGAGTTAAAATGAAGAACTTAGGGCTGAAATACCGAACCCTGTAAAAATCAAGGCTGTTGGTGTAGGTTTCGGTTTTTGAAGTTTTTGGCCTAGTTACTGTTCGATTTGCTCTAAACATAAAAGTTGTAGTACACAAAATTATCTTGCCATGTTGGGGAAGAGATTGATTTTTGGAGGTATAGAGAAGAAGTTATGAATTTTGGAAGTAACATTAAAAACCTGGGCAGAAACTAGGAAGCGAAAACTGGGACTGTTGCAACCACGGATTTGGAAAAATTCCCTAGGTCATAATTGGTTGCTTAAAATTATGAAATTTATTAGGTGTGAACTTCTGGATGTAACGAAAATTCTTGTTTTGGAATTGGACTGTTTCGAGTAGCATAGCCCAAGATGCAACAAATTCTTCCAGGGACGGTCATGGGAAAACAGTCACTGATAGTTCTGAAATAAATGAGATTAAGACCTAGTTCGGGACAGAATCGGGCCAAAACCGAACACATGAAATGTAGGGGATGACTTAAGCTTTCGGGATCAACCTAGAACACTGAATTTGGACGTCGGTAACAAAAGTTATAGCTATTGAAAATCGCACCCAGAATCTGGCCAATTGACCCTTAACTAGGGTTAAGGATGGGTTGAACTAAAAAGTTAGAGAAAGGTTATAAAAAAATAATAATAATAATAAAATTTGGGAGGACCAAAGAGGTCCTATTAAATGTGGACTGATTATGGACTATACATGGGCCAGGTGCGGACTAGCGAACCTATTGTTAAGTAACCGAGCCCGACAACCGCATGGTAACCAGGTAACAATCATGCCCTAACCCTTCCCTGTGTAGCTCAACTGTGAATGTTTTGGAATGTGAGTAAAAATTTCCGGCTTTACTGTTCAAACTGAAGGAACACTGAATCATGAATTGAAAAATAAAGGCATGATGGAAACAGTGCGCTGTGTATGTTCTGAAAAATTGAAACTTACTATGTTAAGAAAGTCGAAACATAATGTGATTTCAAGTGGAGACATAAACTTTCATTATGTTGCTATGGGAAAGGTGCTTGACATCGAATAAAATGATTGTGCTATGTTGACTCCAGTAAGGAGTAAGAACCTATTAACCAAAAAGGGCTGAATGGGGCGAGTTTCATGTATTTGAATGAGTTGAAGGCCATAGCCTTCCCCGGGAAATAAGTGCATGCATGTGAGCGGTCACGTGATCGGTCGAGACATGGGCCAGGTTATCGGTAACCACCTATGCTGGCGGTAGGCCAGGAACAGTTAAGCGGTAACCGCTTGGGCAGCGGTAAGTCAGGAATGAGTTAAACGGCTGCGCTGTGACGAGCACAGGCCATGAGACCCACTGGGGTCGCTCCCCCACAATCGAATTGAAATTGATGCATATTGAACAGAACTGTGGAAGGGTGATTCTGAAAAGATAAGGAAGGAAATGTGATAACGGCTAGTGTGCTTGAAAGATATTTTGCTGTCCCTCCCCCTTAAAATATTTTCAAAATGAATTTGTGTGCGTGTTTGACTGTTAGGGTTGCTTCTTACTAAGTTTATCTCATGTTTTATAAATTACTTTATTTTCAGGTGATCTGGTTGTGCCTGGGGCTGGGTACATAAAAGTAGGGCGAGGCACGAACACAGGAAATTTATGAGATGGATGTTAGATATCGATAAATAGTAGTTTTTGATTTATTTAGTGTTACTGAAATTCTGAATGATGCAAGGTTGAATTATTTTCCAAGGTTTTTATGTTAATTTTTAATTTGATATCCAGCTTGCTATTTTCAAGAAGAAAATATGGTAGTAACACCCCGTTAGGAATTTCCGCTGTCAGGCAGGTTAAATTAGTAGCAAACAAAGAATTAGAAATCTGGGAGTGTTACAGTAATTTAGATTTTTGGGGGTTTTATGAGTGGCCTAATGCTCTGAACAAATTTAGGACAGAGAAATTACTTACAAAAATAGCTACTAATGTGGAGATGCCTACTTTTGTACGGGTAATTTTAATGAAATCCTTTGTGGATAAAAAGTAAAATGAACTAGATAGGGAACAAAGGGTGATAGATGTGTTCCGAGAAGCCATGACTCTTTGTGACCTTCATGGCCTAGTTTTCTTTGGTTAATGATACACTTGACAATGAGGAAAAATAGAGGCTAAATGTGAGAGAGTGCCTTGGTAGCTACTTAGCAAATGATGCATGGGCTTCATTGCTTCCCATACTAGAGTGGAACATTTGCTTCGCCTTAGTTCTAACTATGAACTAATTTTTTTGAGTAAGGATTGGGTAGAGCAGTGGGTTTGGCAAGAGAAAAAGTTATTCAAATTTGAGAAAGCGTAGTTAGGTAGTGAGTAGTGTGAGTGGGTAATGAAAGAAAATTGGAAAAGAGGTGAGATGGGCAATGTTATGTAAAACATTGCGACATGTGCTCAAGGTTTACAGGCCCTACTTTTAGGGCCTTAGGGAGTGGCATAGAAAAACTATAGAAAGAAGTGAAAGTGGTTCACAAGCGGGATGCTACCAAGCTAATACCGAGTGTAACATTTTGCTAGAGTCCAAGCTCAATGGGTTATGTGAGGAACAAGAGGCTTTTTGACATATGAGGGCATGGCTGGCAGAGTTAAGAGATAGAGATCAGAATACTCCTTATTTCCATGATAAGGCAGAGTAGAGAAAAAGGCAATACCATTTAAGGGTAAGAAGAGGAGGATGGGTCTTAGGCTAAAGAGAAAGATGACATTATCCAGTTGGTCACCAGCTACTATGAGCAGCGTTTTAAATGTCATGACCTCGGCAATTTAGAGGCAGCTTCCAATAGGATATGACCCTTAGAGATAGATGAGATGAATGAAATTCTGCTTTGCCTGTATAATGACGAGGAGATGAGGATAACTTTATTCCAGATGCACCCCACAAAGCCCATGGGCCTATTGGTATTATGCATGCTTTATTTCTCTAAAACCTTTGGTATGTGGTCAATTTTAAAGTTGTTTCCTCTGCTTTATTAGTTTTTAATGGTCACTACAACCTATCCATATTAATCAAAACCCTGGTTGTCCTTATCCTAAAAATTAAGACCTTAAAAAATGGCTGAGTTGCGCCCTATTAGTCTTTGTAACATGCTTCATAAGATTATTTCAACAATTGTTGCAAATAGTTGAAATCAATTGTCTCTGAGATTGAATTCGAGAGTAAAAATGCCTTTGCTATTAGACAACTCATCACGAATAATGTGTTAATCACCTTAGAGGTCTTTCAAACTATGAAATGTCGATCCTTTAGTAGGGAAGGCGTTATGGAGATAAAGCTTGATACGTACAAGGTCTAGGATCCGGTAGAATAGTTTTTTTTTGAAAGTTAATCAGTGAAAACTAAGGTTTGCTCACTCATGGATTAAAGTGGCAATGGGTTTTGTAAATACAGTCTCTTATTCCTTTATTATTGGCGGTGAAGCTTGTGGCAATGTAACACCTTCCCTGGGTTCTAACAGGGTGATCCAATCTCAGCATATCTCTTCATTTTGGTAATGGAGGCCTTATTAGGGATGATTCAGAAGGGTATTGATGATGGTATAGTCCATGGGGCTAGAGCTAGTAAAAATGGGCCTACTAATGCTCACCTAGCCTTTGCAAATGACAATGTCCTTTTCACTAGAGCCATAGGATAATGCTTCAAGTTAGTTGAGAATCCTAACCACTATGAGGAAGCATCGAGCCAAAAAGTCAATCTTGACAAACCAAAGGTCTCGTTTAACAGAGAAGTGAATGGTGTAATATAGGATACGTTAGTAGCTATTCTTAGGATAAAAAGTGTGGATAACAAGCAAGATATTTTGGGGTGCCTTCTATCATCGGGTGTTCGAAGAAAGAGGCTTTTGGAGTGTTGAAGGATAGGATATGGAATAAGGTCAAGAGGTGGAAAGAAAAGTTGCCCTCCGTGTAAGGAAGAAGGTACTTATCTCCTGGAAAGAAGGAAACCACGCAGGCTAGACTGGGTCTTGAGGAATTGAAGGTTAAGCATTTGATTAACTTTGACACATGCACATGTAGAGTTAATTGGATCTTTGGCAAATTTAATGAAAGAGATCAAAGTTAATTCTTTCCATTCCACTTAGCTCTTGTCTCCCTTAAGATATAGTTGTATGGTGTTTCTCGAATGATAGAACCGCCACAACTATGTCATCATATTTCTTAGTCCTATTAATCAGCTTTAATGATTATCATAAATACTGCATAACTATTTGGGTTGCCAAGGTGATCCCAATGATCAAACAATTCTAGTGGATGCTTTGTTCAAATACCCTACCCACAAAATCTCTCCTCTTCCATTGGCATATTGTTAAATCCAGCAAAAGCAGGGGCCTAAAACACATTTTACCTGTTATTTTTAAGTTCTTTGAAATTAAGGAAGCTTGATAAGGGCTTGATAAGGAACTTGCAACAAGTAGGGCATATATTACTGTAAACATAATTTCGAACCTAAAATAAATTAGACAAGAAATTACGTAACAAATTGAATTTTTGTATTTATATCAAAGAATGAGTACAATCTCTGTATAAATATTACAAGAATAAGTATAAAAAATCTTCTTATTCAATCTCCTTGGAAAGTCTTGAATGAATTTTGACCTTGAGAATAGGCCTAAGAGGCTTAATCTCAATCAAGATATAAATTTGATCTCCGCGAGTAAACGGCACTTGTTTAGAGTACTTGTTATTTTCTGCTAGAGAAAAAGTCTTGAGTTCTTATGAGTTCTTCTAAAATACTGACCCCGGACTGAGGGAGAGCAGCTTCCTTTTTATAGAGAACTTGGAGTTAGGGTTTTTCCCATTATTTAAAATAATTATTTATTTTCTGCATCATTTATAACACGTGGTGCTTTTTAATTGGCCGCAATATATTTTCATTAAATATTTAATTTAATGGATTGCCGTAATTAATTTAACATATGACATGCTGTAATTAGCTGAAATGAAATTATTTATTTCTTTTCACATGGCGGGTATTGGTTGGTCCATAAAAATTTGCAGTCTACAAATACCCCCTTAAGACTAGATCACATACATAACCTTGGTGTTTATGCGTGATTAATGTCTCGATTATTTTTTTCTGAGTGGGCCCTGCATCATATTTGGTGTAATTTTGTATGATGCAATCTTCAACATATTTGTTTCTCTTGCCTAAAATATGAAGATTTATTAACAAATGTAATGCCTCTTTCCTTAATTTGAAGAATACACCTTGTATATATTTTTTTGCAAGACTCTCCCCTTCTTTCCCCCTTTCTCTCTCTCGTTGTGGAAATCTCTCCCGTGGAGGATAGCTACGTAGCAGTAAAAGTAGGGGCAATTCATCATGAAGAACCCACTCAAGTGTAGGCAATTCATTGTAAAGAACCCACCCAAGTAACACTTGAGGGTAATTTGTCATGCAATTCACAATTATACCGCTGCTTCTTCCTTCTTTCTTTTTCCACTGTTTTTGCCTTTTTTTCCCCTTGATAAATGCTTCTTCCTGCCATCTGGTAACGTCAACCTTGTTGCTCCCCCCTTTTTTTGGTAGAATTCATACTTGAAGTTTTTCACAATTAATTGCTCCTTTTTTAAATAATACTTGACGATCCAACGAAACAAATGTGTATTTGATTAACCTTTGAATGTGTATTTTATTTTGCATCGATCAATCTTTGAATATGCATTTGATTTCGCATCTTAACCTTTGAATGTTTAATCCTTTTGGGTACATCAATGGATTAATCTGAAATTCCCTCAAGGCGAACCTTCCCAAAAGGCGGACTTTCATTTAATGTCGGTTAACCTTTGAATGTCTAATCCTTTTGGATACATCAATGAGTTAACTTTGAATCCTCCTTAGGCGAACTTCTAGGAGGCGAAACTTTCCTATAAGGTGAATTTTCATTTAATATTGGTTAACCTTTAAATGTCTAACCCTTTTCGGTGTATCAATGTGTTAACTTTGACTCCTCCTAAGGCAAACTTCCAAAGGCGAAAATTCTTCTCAAGGTGAATTTTGATTTAATATCAGCTGACCTTTGAATGTCTAACCCTTGTGGGTACATCAATGGGTTAACTTTAAATCCTCCTAAGGCGAACTTGCAAAGTTGAAAATTCTCCACAAGATAAATTTGGACTCAATATCAATTAACCTTTGAATGTCTAACCCTTTTGGGTACATCAACGGGTTAACTTTGAATCCTCCTAAGGCGCACTTCTAGAAGGCGAAGATTCCCTACAAGGTGAATTTTCATTTAATATAAGTAAACCTTTGAATGTCTAACCCTTTTGGGTACATCAATCGTTTGACTTTGAATCCTCCTAAGGTGAACTTTCAAAGGAGAAAATTCTCCACAAGGTGAATTTTGATTTAATATCAGTTAACCTTTGAATGTCTAACCCTTTTAAGTTCATCAATAGGTTAACTCCGAATCCTCCTAAGACGAACTTCCAAAAGAGAAAATTCTCCCGAGATGAATTTGATTTAATTATTGGTTAAACTTTGAATGTGTAATCCTTTGGATACATCAACGGGCTCACTGGTTTACTGAAGAGCCTCTGCTTGCATTTGTTCTCATCTTCCTTTTTTTTGTCTAATGCCTCTATGTGAAAGGTTTTTTCTTTTTTAGTCTCCATTTGATTATTGAACTACTATGATTGCCCAAGTAACAAGTCCTACAACTCAATGTTCTTGATTTCTGCTATTGTTGCAGGGTCTATTTGTAACTGTTACTTTTATGGACAAAACCTCCAATGGCTGACGCTATCCACACATCCAACCAAATGAAAATGACATAGATGGGAAAGAGATAAAGTTGCCTATTCGCAATTCTATAATGTCCTTGTGCAAGTCCGACTGCATTGGAGGTCCTCCAAGCCTTCCTTGGTGATCTAAGGAGGATTTGAAGACTGACGAAATATTTTTGCTGTCTAGTCATATTAAAGTAAATGAGAATCTCCCCTCTTACTAATTATTACGTCATGACATAGAGTCCGGGCATCATGGGCTAGCCCACCGTTGAATGGGAAATTTTCTTATAAGCACTTTATTAAGAGTGGTTACAAGATATTCTTGTTCGTCGCAAAGATAAAATCATACCCTTTCAACTATTTGATGGTTTTTATGCTTCACTCTTCCTTTATGATTGGTATTCAAACCTCATCGGAGCACTGTACGAGTATTGGTGTCCAGAAACGAACGCCTTGCATGCTTGTAAAGGTGAGGTGTCCCTATCTATCTTTGATATTCCCAGTTTCCTAGGGCTACCACTTTTTGGGTGTCCTTTTGATGAAGTTATTCCTACCCAATGGAACTCGCCAATAAGCTTCCCCTGAGTTGCACTTATCTATTCGCTGCTTACCACAAACTAATGCAAGGTCGCAAGGGCAAGCAGACCATAGAGTAATGGATTGCCTTCTTGTTTCGATGAACCAATAAGTACCATGTTTCCAGGGAATCTAATCATAGAAACTGGACCTCTCTTCTAGGAACATTGTCTTACATCATCGATGCAGGAGCCGATGGGTAGGATGATTGTTAGGTCATTTTCCACAAGGTAGGAGTGGCTAAAAGCCAACATACCAAGACCTTTC
This sequence comes from Carnegiea gigantea, assembly GCA_029747015.1. Taxonomy (NCBI): domain Eukaryota; kingdom Viridiplantae; phylum Streptophyta; class Magnoliopsida; order Caryophyllales; family Cactaceae; genus Carnegiea; species Carnegiea gigantea. The sequence continues at coordinate 52,883 of JAKOGI010001762.1, forward strand.
CAGCTGTATTTCTCTTCTGTTGGTTATGCACGTTCATCTTGCCAATCAGAGATGCTGGTTGCATACGCCCTGGCACTTTCAGCGTCGCCTCATTTATGGTGTCAGGCATTGCCTCCCTAAGACAATCCTTATAAGTGTCTACAAGAGGCTCATCTCATTCTTCACATCCTGCTGGAGGCGGGGGTCATTTTCCTACCCATTTCTTTTATGCTTGGTTAGCCAAAAACATTGGTGCATATGAGCTAGATGGTGAGGCTTCCTCCAGTCCAGGCATGGTGAAGTTTACTGACCTTGGTCAAGCCAAGTTATTTCAGCTCGAAGAGGCTGAAGAACTCTTTGGTTCTGGGAAGGTTTTCGATGGCATTCATCCATTATCAATTGACTTAAGAAGACTCTCCTGGATGACAGCATGCTATTCAAAGCTAACTTTACTTATTTTATCATTATTTGTTTGAGCTTTGTCTCTTACCATTGTGAGGATAACCTCGTAATGGAGCACTACTACCTTGGTTGATTTAGTAGATAATATAGTTTCCATTAGGATGTTCCTACTGATCTAGACCTTGATAATCTTCCTGATCTAGAAATAATGCTTCGCTGTCACCATGTGCTCACACGCTACAGAATAGGGTCTCAAGTATTACTTCCTAGGCGATGTAATTTACTCGAAAAAATACCACTCATGCATTTCGTGAATGGTGGTCTAAAATGTTTATTTCCTCCCCTTGCAGTCCACATGCCAGTGGCTCTAAGAAGAAACGAAGTGATTTATTTGAAACGAACATTTCAAAGGATGAAGGCAAACTTGGTTCTAAGCCCAAGTTGAGGATCATTCGTTCTGGGAAGCCCTTAAAGCCTTTTGTTCTGCCAATGGAGAATGGTGCTTCTCGTGTCAAGATTCCACGAATAGATGCTACCATTCCAACAACACCCATCCCTGTAATCCCTATTCAAAGCATTACTCCATTACTATAAGTAACAAATCATATTAAAGAATATTTCGAATCTTCACCTACTGACATGTAGATAAAAGTCTAAATCTACGATTAATCCTACTATAAATGGACATGACAAGCCACCCATCGGAGTTTATAAGCCAAGTATTAAAAAGGTAATCGAGCTTCCCCCAGAAGGTGCTGAGAATATCATGGATATCCTTTTTTTCAATTGTGCATCTCACTTTCTATGTCTCTCGATATTTTTTTTCTTTAATGGGGGGAAAGCAATGATGTAAACTTCAAAGATGAATTGGCACATGTTCCTCTGCCATCGGGAAGTCAGTACTTTCTGTGGATTGGGTGAATACTATCATTTCGTAAGGATTTATTTGACAGCAGATCGAGATTAGATGGCTTGAAAGGTATCTGTTCCCTGAACGATGACGAGGTCGAGTCCATTCGTAGAGCTAATGCTCCTTCACTGGTAGCCGCCCACATCGCTGTTTGAGGTTCCATGAGGGGGGATTTCCGTCTTCAAAGCTGATACTGTTTTGAAGGAGGTGGACAAGAATGCTACACGGGTCTTTGGTAAACCAATACTTGACAAGGTGTCTCACAACCCTTTTGATGGAGTTCCTTCTCTCAAAGGCGATTTTAACAGCCTTTGTGCCACCATCCTTCAAAGAGGTGTTGACATCACTCCTTTAGAGAGCAAGCTTAAAAGGATGATCAAGCAAGCATGTGACTTCAAGGACCTACAAGAGAGCTACTTCGGTCGAACATTTACTGAAGAACATGATAGTTGTTGCATGGAGGTGCAAGATAAGCTTGATGAGGCCTCCTGTCGGTTGAACACAGAAGGTGCCTATTGTGAAGCAAAGGCAGCTGAGTTAAAGCAGGTTCAATCGAGGTATGAGGAGCTGCTGAAAGAGCTTCAACTTTTGGAAGATCAAAGGAAAGATATTAGTTCCCAGGTAGCAGCGAGTGAAAATTTGCTTCAAGAAACTGAGCGGGAAGTTATTGGCTGTAGGGTTAGATTCACATAATTAATGCCACTAAAGTGATAGATGCAGCCACAAAGGCTAGCTTAGAGAAGATTAAAACTTACATAAAGGATTCTTTCGAAGATTTGAAGAATTTCCAATGAAATTCGTGGTTAACTCCCCTTTTTTTAAATGCGTTTGTAATGTACTTTGCACTGTGCACTTTTGTGATGTAAGCTCGTCATCTATTGAATAAAGCTCATATGAAAATTTTCTTTTATTCATCATTACAGATGTGTCTTAGTTCATTTTGCTTGTGATTTGGATTTCACCATTATCGACTTTATGACCGCATATAAGCTTATACCAAGCCAAATCTCTATATTTCTCCTTTAAAGCTCATAAGTTGCACAAAATCCGCAAACAAAAGAACCTATAACTACATGAAATGAACTTCTTTATTTACCATCAACAAACTTCTTTTTTTTTAATGATAATGATGATCGTACTTGGGAGTACACCAAAGTTGCCTACATACCTGAAGGAAACCCTAAAGGATCAAGTTATACATAGTTCGAATAATAAGATATTATTTGTTTTTTTGTTTAGACATTCACAGTTTATACTCTTGCGGGCCAACAGTAGTACAATGGAGTTTGACTTGAATGAATGAACAATCTAAGCTCATGTTTAGGAGCTTACATGTATTAATACATTAAGGATAGTAATGCTTTAGGAACTTTCTATTTATCGGTCCAACTTGCACTCCGTCAGTGCCAACTGTCCTATAAGCACCGTTGGTGTAGACTTCTCAAATCACATAAGGGCTATCCCACTTGGAAGTGAACTTGCTTCCAATCTTGTATGGGATAATGATTGGTCTTCTTACCGCGAGTATTTGATCTCTAACCTGAAACGAACGGGGTCATACACTTTTGTTGAACGCTCATGATAAGCAAGCTTGATAGCATTCTAACTTTTGTTGCGCTTTAAGCCTTTTTCATCAAGGATCTCGAGCTTAGCCAAGCGAAGCTTGTGATTTTCATCTTCGGTCAAGCCTTCCTATACGGCAATACGGAGTTAAGGGATTTGAAGTTTTAAAGGCAATACTACTTCAACCTATATACGAAAACAAAAGGAGTAGATTGAGTTTGCGAGTCACCATAGATGTTGAGATCTTTGATCCCACATCAATAGTTATTTGAAGCCCCAAGATTAATGCTTGACACTCAGCTATGCTATTTGAGCATAATTAGGTTAGCATGAATGAATAGGTGAGGACATGCTTTTCAGGGGGATAGACACTGCACCTGCACCAACCCTATTATTTCTAGTAGCTTTATTAAAGTACATTTCCCAAGGTGGGAGAATATCAATAAAAAACACATCCTTACCTGGTAAGTCATCGTTCAGCTCCCACTAATCAGGAATTTGGTGATCTGCTAAGAAATCTACTAGCACTTGCACTTTGACCACCTTATATGGCACATAAACAAGATCATGCTACTTTAAGATCATAGCCCACTTTGCAATTTGCCCACTGAGAACTGGCCTTGAGAGAATGTGCTTGATGGGATCAGCTTTAGAAACCACTTGCACTGTATACGCCTGTATGTAATATTTTAGTCTTTGAACGACAAATACGAGTGATAAGTAGATCTTTTCCACCGGAGAATACTTTAATTCAGCCCCGACCAATGAACGACTTAAGTAGTATAGAGCCATTTGTTTTCTTTCCTCATTCTTTTGAACACATAATGCTCCCAATGACTGTTCTTGAGCCGCAATGTAAAGCATGAGAGGATTGCTAAGGATTGGTGCTCCCAACACTAGAGGATTTGACAAGTAATTCTTAATTTTCTAGAAAGATTTATGGCACGACTTGTCCCATTTAAAGGGTGCCTTTTTTCATAAGGTGGCTAAATGGATGATAATGACCAGTGAAATTTGATATAAACCTTTGAATATATGCCAAGCGACCTTGAAGACCATGAAGCTCTTTGAGATTCTTAGGCTCGGGCATTTCTTGGATTGCATTGATCTTTGATTGGTTAGTCTCTATCCCCTTATGGCAAATGATAAAACCCAAGAAGTTTCCAGAAGTGACACCACATGCAAACTTGAGGTTTCATCTTCAGTTAACACCCTCTCTCAGGTGTCCAAAGACACCCTATGAAGATCTTGAATATGGTCTGACTTCCTTTTGGATTTAACCACTAAGTTATCGATGTAACACTCAACTGTCCTGCAGAGCATATCATCAAAAAGATTTTGTGTTGCCCTCTGATATGTTGCCCCGACATTCTTTAGATTGAAGGGCATCACTTTATAGTAGGAGATGCCTTTGGGTGTGTGAAAGGTTGTGGCCTCCTGGCCTTCCAGCGCCATGTAGATTTGATTATACCCTGTAGTACAATCCATAAAGAACAGGGCTTCGTGTCCCATGGTTGAATCATCATAAGCTCAGTGACAGGCAACGGGAAGTCATCCTTTGGGCAAGCATTTTTGAGATCCCAAAAGTCTACGCAGACACAAAGTTGTCGATTCTTCCTTCTGATAGGGACAATGTTTGCAATCCAAGTTGGGTATTTTAACTCACGAATGAATCCTATGTCTATAAGTTTATTAGCCTCTTTTTCAACTTCAGGTACTAACTTTGGATGAAAATGTCATTGAGGCTACTTTTTGGGCAAGACACCCCTCCTAAGGGATAAGCGATGGACTACGACTTTGGGATCAAGCCCTGACATTTCCCCGTAATTTCATTCAAACACGTCCTTGTACTCATAAAGGGGATGGAAGTACTCCTTTTCTTCCTCCGGTGTAAGCAGTGAACTTACATAGATGGGGTGGGGTTCCTTGGTAGTTCTAAGATTCAATTCCTTTAAATCATCGACTGTAGCTTTCCCCCCGTCTTCAAGAGTTTCAAGAGTCTCTATAAGTTCTATATGTAACTTTGAGTCTTCACATTCTTGGACTGTGATGTGATCAGAAAAATCACTTCTTCTTCCTCATCGCCTTTCTTGATGTCAGAAGTACCTAGCTGCCAATAAAGACCACAGCGCGCCTGTTAACCCTCAGTGAACCATCCATCTTCACATCAAGGGTTGAAAACCACTTCATGCGAGAAGGGATAGAACTTTGTACTTTCCATCACCAAGTCGATTGAACACTGAATCCTTTTGCTCTTGGGGGTAGTGGATTCAATAATTCACTTGCTTTCGTGATTCTATGGAACACCGAAGGCCTTGGTTGCGCATGATTCTTTACTCCATAGAACACGAAAGACTTAGATCTTTGACTTCTCCCAGTTCTAGTGAAGACAGATAAGTGTTTTCTTAAGGCGAATGGTTGTAACCTATTAAATACAGAAGGCTTTATAGGAGATTGAGCATTTTTATCCTTACTCTTATCTACTTCTTCAGCAGAGATATGTTAAACCACATTCTGTTTGTCCTTCTATTGCCCTAATATCCTAGTCAGTTGCAGTGAGCTATAACCAAGACCTACTTTGGGACTTCTACTAGACTTCCTTGTTCTTAAATCTTCTTCTGTATTTTATTGAGAGCATAGGTTTCCACCTCCACTACCTTCCCCAGCGCAACAAGATTGTTAAAATCATAACCTGCCCTTCTCCATAAGCTTTTATGCATTCGGGTCAAATCCTTCCTTTGTTCGCACATTTGGCAAGTTCTCCTCTTTGTCTAATAAGGTCTTAGAATAAGTGACAAATCCGGGCAGAGGGATCTGCTCACCTTCGGTTGGTGCATGTTTTGCATTGGCAGCGTGACACTTTCTTTAAGGGTGCTCAAGTCGGCTCTGCTATCCTTCTTGATAGCCTTGCCCCGAATATTTCCACGTATGCACCCACTAAAGGCTGTTTCCCCCTCCTTATGACGAGCTTTGGGAACATGCCTCAAGATCGGTTCATGTCATTTATGGAAACCACCACTTCCTTAGCAACCTGCTTGGCAAGTTGGGTGATAGTTTCTTGTTTAACATTCCCCTTATAATATTCTTGTTGTTTCACGCTGTCATGCCTCAGTATCACCTTAGAATTCTTGGTAGCTTTGGGCTCGCCCCTACCTATGGAGCAAATTATAGAGGGCATACTCTCCTTAGGTGCAGTGCCCTCTTCAAATAATTTAGAATCGGTAAAATGTGATTCTGCCTTTGGTTTATCACCTTGATCCTCTTCCCCACCACCAAGGTAATACTGAAGACATTGATGGAGGGTAGAAGCCACTATTCCATGCTCATGAAGCCACGGCATCCAAGTAATGATTTGTATGATGTTTTGGAGTGAATTACATGAAAGATTAAAGATGTTAATAGATCTTCCAATGTTATCTCTAGCCGAATCATGTCGATCACATGCTGACTCTCTAAGCTAAACCCTTAAATCACCATATGACCCTTAGAAAGCTCTTCTGTCATGATTCCCAGTTTATTCATTGTAGACTTAGGCATGATGTTAATGGCTAAACCTCCATCTACCAAGATGTGTTTGACTTTTTACTCCCTGATATAACCAGTCACAAACAAAGGACGGTTGTGAGGTATGGAGCCTAGTAACAAGTTATCATCGGTGAAAGTGATAGCTATGTTGCAAGTGGCATACTGGGTAAGGCCCTTTGAGGATTCTCCAATGTTTTTGACCTTATCAGCATAAAGCTCTGGATGATAGAGCGGTCGCAACATACTGACGCATCTCTTCTGGTAGGCGAAAGATTTGCCTCCAACCTATGCGTGTTAGTAAAGCCTCTAAGATGATTAGAGTTTTATCATCTCATTCTGGAGAATCTTCTTGTTTTTCCTCTTCTGCATCTTCTTCATATTCCAGCTCAATACATGAAATCAAGTTAACAATGACTCTATCTAAAAAGCCTATTGGAAAGAATTTTTCCATTGTGACAGGAGTAAGCGGCTCCTGCCCAAGTAGGTCTATAGGTTGATATCCTACTTCTTGTCTGTTTTCGAGCTCTTGCTGCCTCTTACATGCTAAGGTTTCTTCTTCCTCCCTTGTCTCTTCCTATGGCGCAAGGGCAGTTGTTGGTCCCGTTTGTAATTCCTGGGCCTTCGCCAAGTAACAACGGTCCATTCCTCTTCATCATCCTCTGGGATATCAACAGTGTGTTTGACTTCTAAAAGAGGAGTTTGTACCATCAGCGACACAACAACTAGCTCTCAACTTCTAAACTAAATTGTGAACAACTCCATCCTTAGCGAAGGAGTCAAATCATGTTTTTCCTCTTCGTAGAGTTGGATATTACTTTCTCGTCGTAAAGGCAATGACTTTAATTGAGTGCAGATACAATTGGCTTCAGTGGTTTCGTCCAAGTCTAGTATAACCCTCCCATCCTTGGTCAGTTGTATGATACGCTCTTTAGGAGTAATGTATTTTTAAAGGGTGACTAATGACCCTGTGATAACGACTGTACTTCAGGTCATTCGTTCTTCTAGCCTCTTCTAGTCGCTTAGGTTCTGGGAGTTTGATGATCTTGTTTTCAAGCAAGTCATCTAACATTTCTAACAAGTCTGAATTAGGGAATGAGGACTTCCTTTGTTAAAGTTCCTTCAATGTAAGGCGCTTCTTTGTTGCCTCTTTAGATAATGAAGTCTTCTTCCCCTCTAGCCTAGACTTTCCCAAAATCCTCATGGGCTCTTCAGTGGAAACAGTCATAGTTTCCTTTGTTGAGGCTTTTGGAGGTTTAGAACTCTTCTTGGAATCACCTTTATCCCTTTGGAACTTACATGAAGAAGATGACTTACTATGATGGTCTACTATCGTCATTTCCATGTCATGTGCCTTCGTAGTGAGCTCTTGAAAGGTCCTAGGCTTGGTCATCTACAAGACATAAAGCAAGTCCCACTCCATGCCCTGAGCACACACTTCAATAGCAGAGGCCTTAGATAAACAATCTTTGCACTCAAGGCTAAGAAATCTCCAGCGATTAATGTAATTAAGGACCAGTTCATCCTTCCAATGCTTAGTATTTGTCAGCTCTGTCATACTAATAGTGCACTGAGTACTGTAGAACCTATTAAGGAATTCATGTTCTATTTGTTCCCAACTGTTAATAGACTCAAGCTGCAGGTCAGTATATCAATCGAAGGCGATCCCTTTAAGAGATTGAACAAACTGCTTCACCAACCTGTCTCCCTCAGCGCCAGCATTGTTGCACGTCTTAATAAAGTGAGCGATGTGCTGTTTGAGATTGCCCTTACCATCAAATTGGTTAAATTTAGGAGGCTGGTAGCCATGAGGCATGCGAAGGACATCAATCCTTTTCATATAAGACTTTGTATACAAATGTGTCTTGCAAGGTCCTCCCCTCAATTGAATATGCTCAATAGACATGGAACCCAATGAGGATTCCATCTTTTTTATGTCTTCGTCATCAGAGTCTTCACGATGATTAGACTTCTTATTAGACTCTTCTCCATCTGAGCCTTTGGTAGAGGATTCAAATGGTTGCTTTTCCAACTTCTTTATCAGAGCAGCAATCTGCTCACTTTGACGCTTGATTTGGGCGTCTTTCTCTAGACTCTCCTCAGCAAGCCTCCCTAATGTTCCTTTCATGTTTACGAACTGTTCTTTTATGTCACCTCCATCACCAGGACTGGCATAATGATAGAATTAGAGGACTCAGTCCCTGATGCATTTTGAAGCCAGTAGCAGATCTTTATTTCAAAGGATGCAAAGTGGTTTTGTTAACTCCATTAGGTAGGTTGGAGTCACGACTTCAGATCTTACAAGACACCGATGGTACAGCCCCAACTGATTGTTTTATGGCGATCATAGCAGCAGCTTTGCCATACTTCTACTCATGACTCTGCTAGATGTAACACTAGCTGTTGTCGATCCTTGAGAAGTGGATTGGACAGCTTTCCTTGAGAAGCGGATTAGACAGCTTTCCTTGAGATTGAGGGATGATGTTCTTGGGGGCCATGTCGTGTTCGAGGGAATACAGAGTTCATGTTTTGAAGAAATAGATAAGAGGCAGCGAGTGTCCCACCAAGCATGCTAAAAGTTTATAGACATAAATTTCGAGCCTAAAGTAAATTAGACAAGAAATTGGGTAGCAAATTGGATTTTTGTGTTTATATCAAAGAATAGGCACAATCTCTGCATAATTATTACAAGAATAAGTGTAATAAATCCTCTCGTTTAATCTCCTTGAATAGTCTTGAATGAATTTTGATCTTGAAAGAGGGCCTAAAAGGCTTAATCTCAATCAAGATATAAGTTTGATCTTCACGAGTAAACGACATATGTTTAGAGTGCTAGTTGTCTTCTACCAGAGAAAAATTCTTAAGCTCTTATGAGTTCTTCTAAAATGCCGACCCCTGAATGAAGGGGAGTAGCTTTTTATAGAGAAGTCGGAGTTACGGTTTTTTCCATTATTTAAAAGTAATTATTTATTTTCTGCATCATTTATCACACGTGGCGCTTTTTCATCGGCCGTAATACCTCTCTTAAATATTTAATTTAATGGATTGCCATAATTAATTTAACATATGGCATGCTGTAATTGGCTGAAATGAAAGTATTTAATTCTTTTCACGTGGTGGGTCTTGGTTGTTCCATAAAAATTTACGTTCTACAATTACTTCTCAAACAAAATTGTGACACGTTTGGCTTCACATTTGCCTTCCTGACATGGCTTGCTTGGAGTTCAAGGAACCAGAAGGTTTTTAAGAGAAGCTATGCACCAGCTTTTGTTATCCAACAAATGGATGTTCACTGTGTATAGGATCTAACCAACTTCAAAGAAAATGAGAAGGTGCATGGTGCTATATAACAAGCAACATGTATAGGTCTAGGTCGTGCTGGCTTTTAGGATGGTCAAACTCAAAATGGATGCTTTAATGGCAATAGAAAGATGGGTGAGACAGGGATCCGTAATTTGAGATGAGGGCAATGTTTTTTGGTAGCCATTAAAATGGTCTGAGCATGGTGGGAGCTAAGGATCGCTGAGGCCAGTGCAGTACTGTATGAGCTTCATTTTGATTATAGAGTCAGATTATCTTTCTTCGGGTTCAAAGGGCGAAAAACCTAAGATCTATTTTTAGATTTTGATAATGTTTTGGATGACATTTTGTTTTGTAGCAGTGATTTTGATTTTGATTCTAAGTTGTGTCTGTGGTCCCATATCAAGAAAGATGGAATACTATGACCCATAATCTTGCGAGGGTTATCCCAAGTGTTGTTGAGCTTGGCTTAGGGTACGCCCTAGTCAAATGTTGATTTATGTACATATGGATGTTTTGTCCCGTGATTAACACTACTAACATGCCCTCATCTCTAAAAAAAAAAAAAAGAGATTAATTATATTTTTCACCCTAAATAATAAGAGTGTCTCACGAGTCAACTTTCAAGAACGGATTTTGCTATTTTTACATACAAAAATAGAAAAATTGCACAATAACTTGGTAGTTTTAAACTTAATTTATGAGTTTTAATAGTTGTACCCTTGCCTATCCATGTCTTAATTTTTCAAAATTAACATGTCCCGTATCCACATTGTCATAGCCATGTCATTGTGTCAGTGTCTATATACATCATAGTTATTCGATGAATTGCTACGTAGGTTTGATACATATGTGATCCATGTAAAAGTAATTTGTCAAATATAAGCCTAATAAAAGATCTTTAAACAAGGGAACATTTTGAAATAAAAAAATTCAACTATTGCTTAAAGTACATAATTATCACCCAACTTAAATATGTAATAAAAATTACTAAACTTTTATCTTTATTTTTAAAAATCATTAAATACATACTACATCAATAATAATCTTTGGAAAACCTTAAAATGTTGCAACGGGAATGACTTGCGAGATTTGCTGTAATCTCAGACACAAATCTACGCCATTGATCTCAATTTTTTTTAAAAAAAAAACACACATTTTGTAACTACCCCCACCACAAGTAAAATGCTCCCTTCATTTTTCTATTTTATTTAAAAAAATTAATTTCACCCCTTGTTTTTATTTTAAAAAACTAATCTTGTGGGAGTTAATTATTTGTACCTTTTTAATTTCAACCATATGTGATGTAAAGATATATAGTAATCACGCTCCCCCACACCTCTTGATTATAGATGGTATAAGAATAGATGATAATCCTACCATCTAACATTTTTTTTAATTAAAACAAAAATTATAAGTTACAAAGGGTGCACACCCCATATGTTTCTCCAACATATGTCGCATACAGAATTGAACTCCTTTTCACTAACAATTGCACTCTCCATGCCCGTAGGAATATTTTACTAATTAATGACGATGGTGTTGGTCCTTCTTGTGATGAAATTACCAAAGATTGAAATAGAGATTAACTAGACACAATTTTGTTTGGTTTGAATATAATTTACTATGAATGTTGATTTGGCTTCTCTCCATTCTATTTTCTAGTTGTTTGTAATTTCTTATTCTACAAGCATGGGTGTTGCAAAAGCTTGATTCTCATATATTATCTGGTGTTTGGTATTTTTCCCTCTGGTTTGAGAAATATGTTTCGGTGTGTGACAATTCTTTTGCCATGTTCATGGTAGTCAGAACGTCAGAGACAATATCTACAAGAACTTATTGAAGCATAAGAGCATGTGCAGTGGTCTGAATTTTACCTACCTGCGAGCTTGTCTCCCCTCCCCCGCAAATTGACGTGTGTCCCACAGCAACTCACATATATTTTCTTTTTTGTCATTGTGTTAGTGAGACGACATCGTTTTCCTCAATTTTTCCTATTATTTTTGAACCCTTTGCTCTTAAAAAAAGGAAACTGTATGGAGAATATGGACATTATACCAACCATCATAAAAATTAGAACATTGGCTAAAATTTTACCATTATTGCATATGCTTCTATTTTATTTTTTGTGTGAATGATTATATAAATACCCTGCAGAATCGTCAAAAATTCATCAAAAATTCTTTCTCTCAATCTCTAAATTGTGTAGTGCGAGGGCTATTTTTTCAAGGTAGAAATGAAGAACTATCATAACTAATTTTAATTTTTATTCAATTATGTAATTATTGTGATGAATTTTTGTAGAACTTTTTAACCTTTAACTTGTATTTGAAATATTTTTATGTTTTACTTGCAGAGAAAGTAGAGGTATAACTCTTAGGTTAGAAATGAAGCTATTTGCAAGTAGTTATATTTATTTTTATGAGTGATATGTGCATGTATCATCAATAACGGCATGCTTAATAACATGTTAAATAATTATGTGAAGTAATGTTCAAATAATTTTTGAAGTATGTGATATGTTAATGTCATGTTGAATTAGTATCTTGTTAAAATAATAATGTTTGCTACGTGCATGTGATAAGTAGTCATAGTACGCCTAATAATATGTTAAATACTTATTTGGAGTAATCTTAAAATAATATGTGTGGAAGATTCCATTTAAAAGGAACAACATTTTCATTTTAGATTTAGAATGCAAAAGTACTAATTTCTCTGCATTGTGGAGGCTCTTAGCAATCATTTTTGGGTCCTTTTAATTGAGGTATGATACGGCTGGAAAACATGGATTGATGCTACTAACTACGTATACCGCAGCGATAGGGATGCTTGCCTTTAGTGTAGTGGTTGATTGTGCAGATGAATACTTAAAAATTGGTGCAAGCACTGCATTGGAGTGCTTGAAGAAGTTCGCCTAAGTTGTTGCAATGGTATTTGGGGAAGAGTACTTGAGAAAACTAAATCAGGTCAACGTTCATCGTCCATTAGAAGTCATGAAGCCTTGTAATTTTTTAGGTTTGTTGGGAAGCTTTGATTATATGCATTGACAGTGGAAGAATCGATCAGCACTTTTGAAAGCATAGTTTGCAAGACGAATTTATAGGGTGCCGACTACCATCTTGAAAGCAGTTGCATCCTATGAGCTATGGATATGGCATGCATTCTTCGAATTTCTAATAAGCCTCAATGACATAAATGTCCTTGACCACACACTAGTTTTCTAGAAGTTGTACGAAGATTGAGCTCCTAAATGTGAGTATGTCGTTAATGTTCATAAGTATATATCACAATTTCCTTGGGATGATATTTATCCAAAATGGATGACATCATTAAAAATATCCCATATCCCGATCAGTATGGTCTGAAGGCAAGACTATTTGCAGAATGTCAAGAGTCGGTTATGAAGGACATAGAGCGAGTCTTTGGTGTTCTACAAGCTCGATTTACCATTGTTCATGGGCCTTCTCGATTCATGGAAGGAAAAAGACATTGGTAGTATAATAAAAGCATATGTAATACTCCAAAATATCATTCTTAAGGACAAGCCAGATAATATGAGGTTGCTTTTGACTATGATAGTGTGAAGGGTACTACCTCAAAGCTTACTATCCAACTTGAGCATTGTGTATGCTATAAGAGTTACCTTTTAAGGATGGTAAAAGTTTGCAACCTGAAACACATGCGGGCCTCCAAGCGGACTTTACGGAAGAAATATGGAAGCAAAGTTTGATGCGGCAAAGGCAGAGACAGCGGTGATACTCCATATCTTTCACATTGTGTTCTTTTTTTCTTTTACATCGATTTCTTGTGCCATAGTTCTTTTTACTCCAACTCTTGTATCATATATGGCCTACCTTGCAAACTAGGTTCAAAGACATGAGGTCCTCATTGCTTATTTTTGGATGACAGTTGTTTATGTCACATAACACATGTCAATGCTCGAGGTAACATGAGGTTTGGAAGTTTAATATTTAAATAACAAGGCGGTGGTTATGGTGTATGTAATAGTCCCTAGATCAATTTTGTTAGGGGCCTCTTGGGAGTGACTAAAGCCTTTTGGGCAACTACCTCCACTGTTGCTTCTATTGATTTATCCCTCGTCTCTTTCTATGACCCCTTAACCCCTCCAGACCCTATATTGGGAGTGTATAGGTTTGTTATTAGGCTTTTTCTCTCATCTTTACAGAGGGAAAAAGGCTAAAGAATGTGGTAGATGGGAGAAATATACATGTAAAAAGTGCAATGCTGAGTGCATACTGTAACATCTGCAAGCATTTGTAGTTTTTCAGATTACCTATTGTCCCCTTGAATTTAATTTTGTTGATTTGCTCCTTTGATTAAACAATGTTCCATTTGTGCTACTTAATGTGAATCAAGTAACCTTCTTTCATTATCATTTGTGGTCCTTTTTTGTATCTTTTAGGTTTTTGTCATTGTCTTTGTCACAAATGATTCCATCATGATAGCATACGCTTTCAAGATACTGTTCAATTTCAATCAAATTGAACTTTATGATTTATCCATAAGCTATAAGTAGGTTTTCTTGTATGGAGGGGTTTTTTGGTAGTTTTGATTTGCTATATGTTAGGTTCAGGCCAGGGCTGAAACGAAATGTGGGCTAGTGGTGTCTACAGACACCCTAGCCCAAAAAAATGTTTATAAACTAACGAAGGGTTAGAATTAGTATACATGACACCCTAAAAAGTCCAAAAGACTTGTCCCCGTCCACTTGCCAAGTGATACGCATTGCAACTGCATGAGTGTTGTAGTGTAGATTAAAATATCATCCTAAGAGGCCAATGCAATCTATTGAGTTTTGTCCTTCTAAAATGTTAAGCAAAAAAAGTATTCAATGGATTATTTGACTACGCTAAATGATTACTTTGTAACAAAATTGGAAATTCAATCAAGGAAAGGCATCTAGGGATTTTTTTTTTCCCCCAGCAAAGATTAAAACCCTAGAATTAAACATATGCTCTTCTTTAGTTTGGATTAAGGATGACAGTGGGTCTTGGACTTGACCTAGAGCCATCAGATTGACCCAAAATAGAGGCTTTGAGTCCCATTAAATGAGATTCGATGGGTCTAAGCAAGTATGGGTTTAAGGGATGTGGGTCGGGGCTGGGCATGGCCCAAAAAAATCAGACCTAGACCTGGCCCAAGACCTATTGAAGACCCGTTAATGTTTTTTTAGAAAAAAAATATGGTAAAGACAATTGACTAAAGTAACTCTAAATCACTAAACCCTAACGTCACTTTGCTTACTATTAATCATAAAAGAAGAACTATTTTGCTAAGTTTGTGGACTTTGTCTTTGTGGTTTGTATTAAGATATTATTTTTGTTACATAAGATGTCAGAAAGAACACTTAGTTATTGCATGTGTCGTTAGAATTTTTTAGTTAAATATCATGTCTTTTAAATTTAATAATTTGTCTTTAGGATGTGGTAATTCATGTCAGGATGCGAAAAAAATGATCTTTAATATGAGAAACAGTCAGGATCCATTTAGGATTTGTAGACCCACTAGGGCCACAGGATTTGTGTTTGGGCCCCATCTTTTCTAGTATGGATCTCGGTCCAAAAAATTAAATGGGTCTGGACCCAGGTAGACCTAACCCAGATTCGACCCATCACCATCCCTAGTTTGAATGTTTCAAAGGAATACAATCTAACTTAGTTCAATCTTTTCTCTCAAAATAACCTAAATTGCATAAGCTAATTCTATTAACATTTTTTCAAATGTTCTTGTTTTAGTTTAGGTTATAGATCTTGATTACCAATTTTGCTCCTAACATGCAATTCCTTTCAAGGACTACCAAGTCATGTCCAGCCTTGTTAATCTAGTAGTGGGTTTCTCCTTGCGGTATTTCACCCAACTATCAATGCATATGCAAGCAAATTTGGCAAAAATCACTCACATTCATTCAAACACAAGATAAATAGAATCAATCTAAAATAGATTAGGCATAAGTTTAATAGAGTTAGGAATCCAACAACAATATTTTCAATAGCAAATCCCTATATTAAAGAAAGCTACTCACTTATAAAACTAAATAAAAATAGTTCAAATTAAACATCAACTAGAACAAATCAAGAAAGAGTTCAACAAGTAGAGGAGAGTGTGCTTAGTACAAAGGAGATCTCTTCAGTAACCTTTCCATCTTCAATTCTCCTCTTACAAAAACCTTCTCTTGATTCTTCTATTACTACAAAATGATTAAGAAGATGAAATTTAAGTGAGATGAGAGATACAATAGGGAGAGATGATGCTTCTTTTGTTCAAAAACATAGAAATAGTAAAGCTTGAGCACTCTCGATCACACAATAGGTAAAATTGGCTTCATTTGAGGGTTAACCCAGGGCCGAAATAGTTTTTAAACCTGTAAAAAACACCAAGGCAACATACCCAAGCGTAAAACGTGAATAAGGCCATAAATTAACTACCAGGGCACTCAATCCCCTAAGAAATTATAGCAATTGACCCTAAATGGTGCATATTTTCAATAGTTACCAAACTCCCCCATGCTTGAATTATTGCTTTTCCCTAAACAATCATGAGACTAAAAGAAAATTTTATTCACAACCACCTCATGAAAGACAAGAGTAGCATCCGCATCGGTAAAACTCAACCCAAAGTTAGCCCAAAAGTGCTCAACACATTTAGCAACCACATAGGAGAATAAAGTTCTCGAAAAATCTTTAAAGACCAGATTGTCAAATTTTGAATTAATCACCCAAATCATCTCAATCATCCACATCAACATATGTAATAGATAGAGCCAGAAGACAATTGGTAAAACCTCACACTGTTCTTGTGAAACTCTCACTTATGTGTGTAAGTAAAGTAAGGTTCCCTCAATTCTCATTTCGAGATAATTCTACCATAAGGTTGTTAAGTCCTTCGAATTCGCCACCAATAAAATGCAAAATACACTAGGCAATCATGAGGACTTAGTATGGGCTAAACAAGATCATAGGTAAAGGGTAAGAAGGGGAACAAATAGTTTAGGAATGTGGAGTTAAAGGCCAAAGACTAAGGGCAAAACCAAACTCTCCCAATTTCACATGTGACTTGCTCTTCAAACCAATACCACTAAGAAAATGTTGAATCTCAAGAGCACATATAGACAATCCAACAAAGCCAAACTCTTTTACTCTCTCTTTTTTTTCTAGTTTTTTTTCTTTCTTGTTGTTTTCAAAAGAGAATGGCCATAGACATAAACATTCAACACTTCTCCAACATTTCCTAGCATTCAACCCATTTTTAATAAACCTATCAAACCATACCACTAATGTACCTTAACACCCACAAACTAACTCTCAATCAAAATATCATGAAATGAAACTCTATAGTCTTAGCTTAAGGCAAGATTGTTTGACTAAGGGCTATATATGAAGATTCACACCAATTAACATGTTCAAAGCTCTAAAGGGCTAGCAAGGGATATATCATGCATAACAAAGGTGGCTATTTGGTCACTATAGATCAACCAAAACAAAGAATACCTCAATTATTTCGCCTAAATCCATATGCTAATGTGATCTTAAATGAGATTCAAAGCAAGTTCTAGAGAAATGATGCCTAAAAGAGTCACTCAAGGAAGGCATAATGACTAAAATTGATGAATTCGTCCTTAAAAGCTCAAAGTCTCACGGGACATCTACCACAATCATCACCAACTCATTAAGACTCACATGCCAATTTTGCACATTAAGATTCATTGGGCAACAACTCGCATTCAACACTTGGCAAAACATGAAGCACGTTTCCAAAAACTCATTTCCGAACACTTTTATTTACAATTGGGCATTTCAACAGGCAAGTCAAACCAAAGAATTCTACCAAGTCTACCAACTTGATTGTTTACACCAAAAATATGGTATTTCTACAATACCTTTGTACATAGTTTATGCTCAAAATAATTATTATTGTTAGATTTTTATTTGATTTTATTTGATTTTGTAGTTGATGGGGAAAAATCAAAAAAATTAAAGAAATTGTTGGAAATGAAGAATTGGATGATAAAAACCATAAAACAGCCCTCAGCCTACACATCTTTTTGACCCATTTTCTAATTTGATCCAAAAAAAAGAAATAAACAAATAAATAAAACTAAAAACCTAGCCTCCCATGCGCCTATCACGTGACCACCCTTTCCCCCCTCTTTTATTCCACCTACAGTTTCTCTCCTCTTAGGTTGCCCAAGCCTAATAGCTACCCCCATCTCTCGATCCCAGCTCTCCCTTTCTCTCTCTGAACACTAGACATAACACCATGACACCATCATCTCCATCATCAGCCTCTCCACGCAGCATCTAGGTAGTCCCTCACCTTCATTCATGCATCAACCCAACACTAAATCCCACCCTATATTAGCCAGCATATCGTCATTTTCACCTTCCATTTTAAGACATGAAATCAAAAGCAAGAACCAACCTCAGGAGCAATATAAATCAAGCAGCAGCGAGAGGTGAGGTAATCTAGGTCTTATTTAGGGTTTTAGTTAGTTTTAATTCAAATTTTAGATAAGTTTAGGACGAATTTTGAGTTCACTTTTAGTAATATAGGGTTCGGTCTTGGTCATTTGTTTTGACTTGCGGTTGTTAGATTCATTTTGAAGCTTGCAATTTATATATCTTAAGCTTAGTTGTTGATTTGGAGTAGGTAATCATAGTTTCTAGCCTGTAATTACAATGATATTAGCACGTCTGGTTCTGGGTTGTTCTTAGCTGAGCATTGTTCTTCGCCATTAATGGAGCTTGACTTCATCCCTTCCATGCTTACAAAATCTAGGTTTGATTTCTATTCTTATTTTCTTCTAATGCTCTTACTTGAATGTTGCTGAAATATCCGGAATCCCCCTCCCCTGTTTCTCTGATTGTTCGGTTCTGTTTGATATGTTTGGGACCTCTGTTAATGGAGGTCGCCATGGTTGCTTGGAGTTTCCTGTTGCTTTGCCCTGTTCTTTAGTTGCTCTATTTTGATTTGTTTAAAGGAGGTCGCCAGGGCTTGTTCCTTTGCTTGTTTGATGTATAGTGCTTACCCCTACTATTTTGGTTTTTATTTGTTCTTAGTGTCATTCATATGATCTAGCTCATTTCTTAAGTTTACTCATGTAACTAGATGACTTGTGTTTAGACTAGTAGTTAAACTTTTGCCTATTTTAATATTTAGGATAGTTTGATTTTGTTTAGGATAATTGATTTAGGCAACCTCTAGTGACGTGAGTCATCTATTTTGTTATTAATTTTTAGTGAATTTAGCCGATAGTCTTAGTCATTATAGTCATGTGATAGATTGCTTCAACTTATTTAAATAGTTCAGTCCTTATTACTGTAATTTTTTATTAATTTAGGTAGTAAGCTAGTTTAACTTTATTGTGATCTTAATCATATTCTCGTCCCTGAAGGGACTGTACTCAAGTAGTAGGGCAAAAGTTGTACTCTTGTGGCCTTTAAATTCACACTCAAAAATCTCGTCTAAGTTTTTGGCATTATTACCGCTGACAACGGCATGAGATTAGGTCACATTCTAATTTTCTTTGCTACCTTTTTTATTAGTTGTATATCTTTTGCTTTGCTTTGTTTTGTTTATTTCACTATTAATATAGTTTATTTCTTGGGAAAATCCCCAAAAAAATTAGAAAAGCATAAAATTAAAAAAAAATTGAAAAAATTTAGAAACCCCTAAAATTGAAAAACTTAAAAAGTTAAAAAAAAACAAATGGCAATTTTCTATTTCTCTTAATTTGAGCATGAAATATTTTCGCAATATTTGGGCAGATTAAATGGCTTATGCTCAATGTGTTAATCGATATTTTGAGAAATGAAAAATTTTTCAAGTGATCTTTGAGGGTCTTAATAATGAATACTAGGGCCATATTGAGACTATGTACGCTAGGGGTTTGGGATGTTTGTTTATTAGGAATCATGATGAAATTAGGGATTTCTTTGAGTATTTGGCTCATGATATGAGGGAGTATGACAATGCTAGAGAGACCTTTAGTCACCCCATTCCGACCCTTATATGATGCATGGTACATCTTTATATGAAAGTCAGATTGGGGGTATATCTTATGAGCACTCTCACACTCTATGCGTTCCTGTTTCATGTGATTATTGTGATTTCATTGATCATGATGTTGGTACTTGTCCATTGCTTGGTAGACGACACAGATGAGAGGCACTTGCTGCCTTTAATAGGAAGATTTACTTGAAGGGTTTACTCAAGACTGATCTTAGTTTAGGCTCTCCTACACCTGAGGCTAGTTCTTGTGATGATTGTGATGTTAGGAGTGAGGCACTAATTCCTTTAGGGCATGGTTTTCATGATGATACACCTTCTGATGACCTCAAGGAAGTGAGAGATTCCTTATCTCCTTGTTGAATTAGTATATTCAGTTTTGATGACAAC
The DNA here is from genome assembly GCA_029747015.1 of Carnegiea gigantea. Lineage (NCBI taxonomy): Eukaryota > Viridiplantae > Streptophyta > Magnoliopsida > Caryophyllales > Cactaceae > Carnegiea > Carnegiea gigantea. The sequence continues at coordinate 72,975 of JAKOGI010001762.1, forward strand.
AAACCCAAGTGTAAAATGCTCTTAAGTAATGTTGCTCCAAACAAAGTTCTCCAAACAGGCATACACTGTTATTTTCAATATGCATCTTAACTTGTTTGCTGAATGTTGAGAACAAGTCTTAAGAACAGGTCTCATACCTTGACGACTCACGCTCAAGTCAAGAACACCACCTCGATGAGTTGATTGTGTGTTAAGATCAGTTTCTGAACTCAAGCAATACAAGAACAACCTGGCAAACAGGCTAGGTGTTTCAAGGACAATCTAGCAAACAGGCCCTTTTGAACTCAAGCGATACAAGAACAACCTGGCAAACAGGTTGGTCTAGGTGGTTGGGGCAGCGTATTCGTCTTGAACAAGATGACTGGATCTACAACAAGATGTCTTGGGTAATTTAGGTTTTATTTTTTAGACTCTTGTTAATATGCCAATCTTGAAAAGTCTCTAACTAACCACTCTTGAATTGGTTGCGCTATTTTCTTCAGAACACCAAGTTTGAACAACCCTGTAAACAGGGTACCTAGGGTGTTTCTGAACTGCAACGGCCAAACCCGGTCACTTTGGAAAACTTATTTTGGTTGGCCAAAAGCTCTAATATATTTTGATAAAATTCCAAGACAGCAATTTAAGCTGTAGGAAATCTTTTGATATGAAAATCACTTGGGAGATTTGCAAAACTGATTTTGGAAAATATTTACCAAAACCGAAAATATTTCTCTCTTATCCTTTGGAAAGTGATTAATTCAAAATTCAAGCTGAGATTCTTTTCCAGGTATTTCACGGCTATTTTTAAGGGGAAAAGATAGTCTTTTATCCTCCAAAATCAAATCCCTACAATATTGGGAAACTCTATCCTCATTGGATCTTTTAGCCGTTGGAATTCTCTGTGCTAAGCAAAAATCTCTCTTTGCTAAACATAGCTGATTTTATCACTTCTCCTTATTTTTGACCGTTGGATTTTTTGTTTAAAATCTCAACATTTCACTCCCATTCAAAAAAAAAAGGGAGAAAAAACGAGAAACATACATAACATACGCAAAAAAGGGGAAAATTACAAAAGTGGTTTTTCTAGTGAGAAGAATTTTTCGAGCTACTCTTGAGAAAAGAAAAACCGAGACAAGTTGTGTTTAAGCTGAGCTTTCAAGATATTGGCATACTAGGACCTCATTGTACCTTACATCTGCTTAAATCAGAAGCACCCCCGTAAGGTGTTTTGTAACCCTGATCTTGGATCAGAAAAGTGAGTGAGTGGTCCTCAGTCGTGTGGACTTTGGACGTGTCCAATCTGGTGAGATTTGGACGTGGTGTAACCTTTCTTAGAAAAGAAGGTTACGTGGTTGCAAGTTGTAACAAGGTGTGTTACATTTGTAACGTGTGAAGCCCGTTAGTGAAAGTGGTTAAATCCTACACGAGGTAGGTCGTGGTTTTTCACACCTCAGTTGGGCTAGAGGTGTTTTCCACGGAAAAATTGTGTGTGCTTTATTTCCGCATTTATCTTGTTGATTTTCGCTTTTGAGCAAATTGAAAACATCTGGTGCAAACAAGTCAGAAGGTTGTTTGTAATTCGAGAACAACCTCTGCAATCAAGAGGGTGTTTGCCAGTAAGTACACGAAAATCGAACACCACAATTCACCCCCCCTCTTGTGGGTAAGTACTCCTAAATTCAACAAGTGGTATCAGAGCAGGTTCTCTCACAAAAGGGCTAACACCTTGAGAGATTCTGAAGATGAGTACACCACAAGGAATTCTTGAAGGGCAATCCATTACTCGGCCACCCTATTTCAACGGCCAACATTATAGTTGGTGGAAGAATAGGATGGAGAACTATATTCAGGCAGAAGATTATGAGTTATGGATGCTCATCAAGAACGGGCCCCTTGTTCCCACCAAGGTGCTTGAAGATGGTAAGAAGGTTCCCAAGGAACCCATAGAGTTTGATGCTGAAGACTATAAGAAAATGGAAAAGAATGCCAAGGCCAAGAAGCTATTATATTTTGGCCTAGGTCCAGATGAATATACACGTATCTCGGAGTGTGAGTCAGCCCAGGAGATATGGAATGCCCTCCAAGTAGCTCATGAAGAAACAAGTCAAGTCAAACAATCACGTATTGAGCTACTCATGAGGCAATATGAGTTGTTTGATATGGGTGATCGTGAGAACGTGATGGATATGTACACACGCTTCACCCACATAACAAACGAGCTAAAATCCCTGGGAAAATCCTTCACCACAGAAGAGCTGGTGAGGAAGATTCTAAGGATTTTACCTCGGTCTTGGGAAGCGAAGGTGACAGTCATCCAAGAAGCTAAAGACATGAACAAGATCACCCTCAACGAGTTGATTTGCAATCTTCAAACCTATGAACTCAGAAAGAACTCACAACAAAAGGAGGAGCAGAAAAAGGATCGTGGGCTTGCCTTGAAAGCACAAGAGGATGATGACTCTGACCTTGAGGATGAAGAGATGGCCTTAATGACACGAAAGTTCAAGAAATTCTTCAAAAAGGTCAAAGAAAACAGCAGAAGAAAGGACTTCAGTAAATCCAGAAACACCCCCGAGAACAGTTCACAGGGTGTTTTAAATGTGGCAAACCAGATCACCTTGTGAAAAACTACCCTCTGCTTCGAGAAGAGCAGGAGTTCGAACAACCCAAAAAACAGGTTCGAAAACAACCTGTGAACATCTCAGGCAAAAGATTCTCGAAGGCTATGCTTGATGCCTGGGGAGACTCTTCTGAGGATGAAGGTGAATCTGAAAGTGAAGGAGATACTGTAGCTCTCATGGCACAAAGTGACTCAGACTCAGATGATGAATCCACAAACAGCTTGACTGATCTCAAGAACAAGGTACATGGTCTCAATAAAGCAACTCTCGAAAAACTTTTGTATACCTTGATGGATACTTGTGCTGAATTGAAACGAGATGTCCGAGACCTAGAACTAGAAAATGAGATCCTTAAGAATGAGAAACTTGAGGCTGAAAGAGAAATTCTAGCTTCACATCAAACCATAAATGACCTTAGGGAGACCTTGATCTTGAACGAAGTAAAATATACCACCAATCAAGCCAAGGCTGAAAAGGAAACCCTTGAGCTTAAAGAAAAGGTCGAAGTTTTGCTTGCTGAAAACAAGAACCTGTCGGCTAAAGCAAAACGCACAGAACACGACCTTGCCACAAACAGGTTGTGGAACAAGTCCTCACAAGCCCTTGATTGGTTAAACACTCACCACAGTCGAAACAAAAAGGGACTTGGATATAAGCCTAAACGAACCGTTTACCCAATCCATAGAAAGTATGTGGGATTACCTGAAAACATTGTTTGCTTTCATTGTAGTAAAACTGGTCACTATCAATATTCATGTCCTTCAAAAAGGTATGCCATTGAAAAGAATGAAAGGTATGTGAAACAAATCTGGATTAGAAAAGATGAGCTTTATTTGTCTAAAAGAATGGGACCCAAGTGGATCTGGGTTCCCAAAACTAACCCTTGATTTGTTTTGCAGGCTGAAGTGAGAGAGAACAACCCCACAAACAACCCAGCAAACAGGGTAAGAAACACCCTGGCAAATAGCTCAGAAAATAACCTTGAAAACAGGCAGCTGTGGTATGTTGATAGTGGGTGTTCGCGGCATATGACCGGAGAAAAATCAAACTTTCTCTCACTTACAGCTTCAACCGGTGGGAGCGTGGCTTTTGGAAACGGCAAGTCTGGGACAATTGTCGGTATAGGTAGCATTGGTAAAACTCTCTCCCACTCAATTGATAATGTGCACTTAGTTGATGGTTTAAAGCATAATTTACTAAGTGTGTCCCAACTGTGTGACAAGAACAATCTAGTGGTGTTCTCACGAACACATTGCTTGGTTGTCAATGCCAACACAGGAGACGTTGTGTTAAAGGGGAAGCGTCACAAAAATGTTTACAAAGTTTGTATTTCCACACTTCTCCAAAACAACCTGACTTGTTTGAGTGCTGTGAATGATGATATAATGCTCTGGCACAAGAGACTAGGTCATGCGAGCCTTACTCTTTTAAACAAACTTGTTTCCAAAGACTTGGTTGTTGGACTACCTTCCATCAAGTTTAATGATGACAGGGTATGTGAAGCTTGTGCAAAAGGAAAACAAGTCAGATTGTCTTTTAAATCAAAAAGGTGTGTTAGCACTACCCGACCTCTTGAATTATTACACATTGATCTATGTGGTCCTATGAGGATAACAAGTAGAGGTGGGAAGAGGTATGTGCTTGTCATAGTGGATGATTACTCTCGATTTACTTGGACCCTGTTCTTGGCCTCCAAGGATGAAACTTTTGAGAATTTTATTGCCCTTCTCAAAAAGGTTGAAAAGAGAGTAGGACACTCATTGGTTAGCTTGAGGTCTGATCATGGTACTGAATTTGAAAATGCAAGTTTTACAGAATTTTGTAATACGCATGGTGTTGATCATAACTTCTCGGCCCCAAGAACACCCCAACAGAATGGGGTGGTTGAGCGCAAAAACCGCACCCTAGAAGACATGACTAGGACAATGCTTATTGCTAGTGGTCTCCCTAGGAACTTTTGGGCAGAAGCTTTGAACACATCATGTTACATTATGAATAGATGTATGATTAGACCTATTTTGAACAAAACTCCCTACGAACTCTTCAAAGGCAGAAAGCCCAACATTATGCATTTAAGAACATTCGGTTGTAGGTGTTTTGTGCATAATAATGGGAAGGATGCTTTAGGAAAGTTTGATCCCAGGAGTGATGAGGCAATATTTCTCGGTTATTCCTCTCACAACAAGGCATACAAAGTTTTTAACAAAAGAACCTTGTGCGTTGAGGAAAGTGTGCATGTGCTTTTTGACGAATCTAACTCGTTGAGTGAGAATAATGCACAGGAGGAAAAATTTGAATTAGGTCTTGTTCGAAAAGAAGTGTTGCTCCATGAGAGACAAGGTAAGAACACCGTGGAGACAACAGGCCCAGAAATTGTTCCTCAAAACGGCAGGCAAGGTGAGCACCAAACAGGGAGAAACACCGTTGAACCCTGTTCGGGACCATGTTCTTCAGGAACAGGCTTACAAACAGGTGCAAAAATAGGCTCAGGAGGTGTTCGTGAGCCTGATTCTCCAAATATTCCGGCTAGAGTAGAGCATGTGTCTATGGATCCACTTACTCCACGACCATGGAAGCACCATAGTTCACACCCCCTTGATCAAATTCTGTCTAATATTAACAGTGGAGTGCAAACTAGGTCTAAGCTTAAGAATTTCTGTGCTTTCTATGCTTTTCTCTCTAACATTGAGCCAAAGAATGTGAATGAAGCTCTTGCAGATTCAGATTGGGTCACGGCAATGCAAGAAGAGCTCCATTAATTTGAAAGAAACAGAGTATGGCACCTGGTACCTAAACCTGCAGAGAGAACAATCATTGGAACCAAGTGGGTGTTCCGAAACAAACTGGATGAGTCAGGAACAGTCACTAGGAACAAGGCACGGCTGGTTGTTCAAGGGTATAACCAAGAAGAAGGGATCGATTATGAAGAAACCTTTGCACCAGTTGCTAGAATTGAGGCTATTCGAATCCTAATAGCCTTTGCAGCTCATATGGAAATCAAGCTATATCAAATGGACGTGAAAAGTGCATTCCTAAATGGATACCTTAAAGAAGAGGTGTATGTCAAACAACCCCCTGGTTTTGAAAACAGTGAATTTCCTAACCATGTTTTCAAACTTGACAAAGCTCTTTATGGTTTAAAACAAGCTCCTAGAGCTTGGTATGAACGTTTGTCAAGTTTTTTACTTGAAAATAATTTTAGAAGAGGCAAGGTAGACAATACCTTGTTTCTAAAATCTAAGGGGGAACATTTATTGATTGTCCAAATATATGTTGATGACATTATATTTGGTGCAACTCATCATGATTTATGCAATGAATTTTCAAATATGATGAGGAGTGAGTTTGAGATGAGCATGATGGGTGAGCTTAACTTTTTCTTAGGCTTACAAATCAAGCAAACTCCAAACGGCACCATGATCCATCAACAAAAGTATATTAAGGAACTACTTAAGCGTTTTGGGATGGAGTCGGCCAAGCCCATTGATACTCCCATTTCTCCTTCTACTAAGTTGGTAATGGATGATGGGAGTCCCTCAGTTGAGGAGAAACTCTATAGGGGCATGATAGGGTCACTCTTATACCTTACCGCTAGTAGGCCCGACATTGTTTTCAGTGTCGGTTTATGTGCCCGTTTTCAGTCTTGCCCTAAAGAGACTCATCTTAAAGCTGTTAAACGGATACTAAGATATTTGAAACATACACCCAATTTAGCTTTATGGTATCCTGGAGGTTGCAATTTTGATCTTGTTGGATATGCTGACGCTGACTACGCTGGATTCCTAGTTGATAGAAAGAGTACCTCAGGTATGGCTCACTTTCTTGTACCTTGTTTGGTATCTTGGGCTACCAAGAAGCAACATTCAGTTGCCATGTCCACAGCAGAAGCTGAATATGTTGCAGCAGCTTCATGTTGTGCTCAACTGTTGTGGATAAGACAACAGCTTAAGGACTTTTGTGTTGACACTGGATGCATTCCTATTTTTTGTGATAACACAAGTGCAATTAACATTGCCAAAAATCCATGTCAACATAAAAGAACAAAGCATATTGACATTCGACATCATTTCTTGAGAGATAATGTTGAAAAGGGTTTAATTTCTATGAATTTTTGCACAACGAAAAATCAAATTGCTGATATATTCACTAAGGCACTAGCTAGAGATCAATTTGAGAGAAATAGACTGGAACTAGGGTTGGTAAGAACACCCTGAGATACTTGTTTCCAAGACATGAACTAGGTTTGGTAAAAACAACCTCTACACCTTGTTCTCTCCCCTTGTTTGCAAATCTCATTAGCAACTGATGTGATTTATGTACAATGAGTGCATACACTCGAATTGCGTGTTTTTTAAAAGAGTGCAGCATAAGGGGATGTACTAAGGGTCACTGGAGCAACTCTGCCACCCCCAGTTCAAATGAGTCAAAATCAAACGGCAAAGAACAGGCAGGTATCTTGATCGAGTGGAAAGAACAGGTACGTCCCTTGGTTGTTCAATGCATATGGGAATGTGTTCTCTTTAAACCTCCCTCCTTCCCAAGGCACACGCTTTTAATGTTCTCACCCGTTGCAAATCAAGAGATCTTTAAAAGTTTTTGGGGTGCCCTCTCCCTCTCGCTTTAAATGCCCTGTTCTCAGTTCTTCTTTTCAGAAACAAACCCCGCAAACAGCCTAAAACCCTAATCTCTCTCCTCTAGCAACAATGGCTTCCAACCACACCTCCAACTCAAAAGCCCTGGTTTGTGCGTCCTCAATCCCTGCTCCCCCGCGCCCAATCCTGTACAAGCCTTTCAGATTTCTGAAAAGCTTGTCCCTAAAATCAGTAGGGATAGGGATGGACGATATTCCCTTCAATTGTGGAAGGGAATTGGTGTTTCTTGTGGGGTCAATTGCATGTCCCCTTAAAGTAGAGTCGGAGGGTGCACCATCGAGACCTCAAGACAAAATCTTGGAAACCCCTGAAGGGTTTAGTGATAATTTCGAACCCTGTTCTTTTGGGCTGTTTCCTGAAACAGTGCCAGAAACAGGGAAAGACTCTTTTGACACCATGTGTGTGGAGGATTTGAATGTCGATTTTCAAATGAGACATCAGAGGGGAGTCAGGAGAAGGATTCTCTCTCTGAGGCTGAACTCACTACTCCGGATGCTCAAATCGAAGAGAAAAGGAAAAGGGTAAAATAGTGGCCAGGCGCAGCAGAACGCCAAGAACAAGGCCACAACCAAGGTCTCAACCCTCTCAAACTCCCTCTTCTCCCAAATCCTCCAAGCCTTCTCGTAAATCTGCAAGAATAGCTTTTCAATCCGCTCCCCATATCTCCAAACCCTCTGCTCCAATTATCGAGGAGATTTCCTCTTCTTCTACCGAGGAGTTCTCGAGTTCTGACTCTGAGAGCACCTCTTTCAAACAGGGGACACCGGTGTTCTCCGAGTCCTCTGAAGATCAAGTTCCTCTAAAATCCACCTCTAAACCTGCTATGAAGCCCTCTCCTGCAACCTCACCCCTCAAAAGAAAGCCCAGAACAGCTCCCCTACCAGACGCTACCACCTCTGTTCCTCCTCCCAAACGCCCAAAGAAGTCCACTCCCTCTCCTATGTCTGACAAACATGCACAATTGCTTAAGCGCAATGTCGTCAGGGGGAAGGTAGTGAATATACGTTTTTTTGAGGAACATGGTCTGGGGGTGTTCCTAGCAAGTTGCGAGCCCAAGGCTGGCTCGACTTGTTTGCAAACACCCAGTTGGGGTGTTCTGTGCCTGAGTTGGCTGAGTTTTATGCCAACTGCAGTGTCACCAAAGGGGTAGTGACAAGTTTTATGAATGGGCAAGGCATTAAGGTTGATGCGCCCACACTTGGGAAAATATTGGGGGTGCCCACACAAGGCTTTGCTGTGTATGTGAGAGAAGACAAGACTGCCCTGGCAACAGCCAGGCTCCTAGAGGTGTCCCAACGCCTCAATCAGAAACAGGGCCTGAGAACACCCCTCTCGGTTAAGAAGGGTGAAATGACCTCCCTGCACCCTTGCCCTCTCCGCCAAACGCCATGAAGATTTGCTTGCCCTTCTCTCTACCCTTGCCCCTAGCATTCCTCCTCTGCAAACTAAACCACCCCCTGCTCCCTGATTGTCAATATCTATTTTTTGTTAGTTTGGCATTGTACTGTTTTGTTTGCAATGAAATATCTATTTGCAATGCTTTCTATGCTTTTCTTGCAACCGTCCTATTGTTCTTGTTTTTTTAATTATGCCAAAAGGGGGAAGAATAGTGTAACCTATTGACAAAGTGTGACGAATGAACCTGACCCTATTGACAAAGTGTGACGAATGAACCTGACCCTGACTAACTCCTTGTACCTGCGTGGATCCCTATCAGCATTAATTTTTTTTTTTTTTTGGGTCAATATGGACACTTGGTTTGTCATCATCAAAAAGGGGGAAATTGTTGAATTAGTATATTCAGTTTTGATGACAACAAACCCAAGTGTAAAATGCTCTTAAGTAATGTTGCTCCAAACAAAGTTCTCCAAACAGGCATACACTGTTATTTTCATTATGCATCTTAACTTGTTTGCTGAATGTTGAGAACAAGTATTAAGAACAGGTCTCATACCTTGACGACTCACGCTCAAGTCAAGAACACCACCTCGATGAGTTGATTGTGTGTTAAGATCAGTTTCTGAACTCAAGCAATACAAGAACAACCTGGCAAACAGGCTAGGTGTTTCAAGGACAATCCAGCAAACAGGCCTTTCTGAACTCAAGCGATACAAGAACAACCTGACAAACAGGTTGGTCTAGGTGGTTGGGGCAGCGTATTCGTCTTGAACAAGATGACTGGATCTACAACAAGATGTCTTGGGTAATTTAGGTTTTATTTTTTAGACTCTTGTTAATATGCCAATCTTGAAAAGTCTCTAACTAACCACTCTTGAATTGGTTGCGCTATTTGCTTCAGAACACCAAGTTTGAACAACCCTGTAAACAGGGTACCTAGGGTGTTTCTGAACTGCAATGGCCAAACCCGGTCACTTTGGAAAACTTATTTTGGTTGGCCAAAAGCTCTAATATATTTTGATAAAATTCCAAGACAGCAATTTAAGCTGTAGGAAATCTTTTGATATGAAAATCACTTGGGAGATTTGCAAAACTGATTTTGGAAAATATTTACCAAAACCGAAAATATTTCTCTCTTATCCTTTGGAAAGTGATTAATTCAAAATTCAAGCTGAGATTCTTTTCCAGGTATTTCACGGCTATTTTTAAGGGGAAAAGATAGTCTTTTATCCTCCAAAATCAAATCCCTACAATATTGGGAAAACTCTATCCTCATTGATCTTTTAGCCGTTGGAATTCTTTGTGCTAAGCAAAAATCTTTCTTTGCTAAACATAGCTGATTTTATCACTTCTCCTTGTTTTTGACCGTTGGATTTTTTGTTTAAAATCTCAACATTTCACTCCCATTCAAAAAAAGAGAAAAACGAGAAACATACATAACATACGCAAAAAGGGGAAAATTACAAAAGTGGTTTTTCTAGTGAGAAGAATTTTTCGAGCTACTCTTGAGAAAAGAAAAACCGAGACAAGTTGTGTTTAAGCTGAGCTTTCAAGATATTGGCATACTAGGACCTCATTGTACCTTACATCTGCTTAAATCAGAAGCACCCCCGTAAGGTGTTTTATAACCCTGATCTTGGATCAGAAAAGTGAGTGAGTGGTCCTCAGTCGTGTGGACTTTGGACGTGTCCAATCTGGTGAGATTTGGACGTGGTGTAACCTTTCTTAGAAAAGAAGGTTACGTGGTTGCAAGTTGTAACAAGGTGTGTTACTTTGTAACGTGTGAAGCCCGTTAGTAAAGTGGTTAAATCCTACACGAGGTAGGTCGTGGTTTTTCACACCTCAGTTGGGCTAGAGGTGTTTTCCACGGAAAAATTGTGTGTGCTTTATTTCCGCATTTATCTTGTTGATTTTCGCCTTTGAGCAAATTGAAAACATCTGGTGCAAACAAGTCAGAAGGTTGTTTGTAATTCGAGAACAACCTCTGCAATCAAGAGGGTGTTTGCCAGTAAGTACGCGAAAATCGAACACCACAATTCACCCCCCTCTTGTGGGTAAGTACTCCTAAATTCAACACTCCTTTTGCTACTGCATCCGCCATATAGTTTAGCACAGTTAGTGACCACTTTGAGGGTAGTCTGACCATTCCTGACTTGTCTCTTCCTTTGGCTTCCTTAGGAGAGCTAGAGTAGGGAGATGGTTTTGAGACAGATGCTAGTTTTAATAATCAATGTGGCATACTAGTTGAGTCAAAGGATACTTTTTCTGAGGAGCATTCTCTTGATGAGCCTTCTGTTTTGGATTTTAGTGAGGTTATATCTCCTAATAAGCTTATTGATCTCATTTTTGTGGAGACTTTTTTAACTTAGCTCCCATCCTTCCTATTTTGGTTCTTTCTTCTTCCCTCCCTATTCTTCTTTCTTCTTTAGAACCTCCGAGTCTATTTTTATAGACTTTGAGACTTTTGTGCTTGGAAGTCCTTGTATAGATTAGATTTTTGATAATAGTGACATGGAGAGACTCGAGGATCACTTTGAGGTGAAGGACTTAACTTTAAGCCATTCTATGAGCTTTGATTTTCATATCTTACCTAATTGGCTCTGTCTTGGTCTTCTGCCCTCCTCCTTTAGAGATGTTGGACTTCGTTTTGGTCATTCAGTCTCTTAATGGTTTATGCATTTATATAGTCACATCATTGTTAGACAATTGATATATACATCTTTCGTTTGATTGGGCTAAGAGCTTTGATCAGCGCAAAAGAGCCTTGAGTTGCATTTCATTTTTGCACTTTATTGGGGTTGCACCTCCTATTTCTAACTACTTTCATTTATCTAAGGATTGTGCCCAAATGTTTAACAAGTTGTTACGAGCTTTGGTGGGATTTGATGGCTAGCAAGTTGTGAGCTAAGATGGAGTGGCTAGTGCTCCATGGACCTCCTCGACATCTTCTGAGTGAGGCGTTAGTTTGGGTATAATCAGTACCCAACTTGGTATAATTGTTCCTCCCCTTCTATATTCTTCTTTTTCATTTCTTTTCTTTCTTTTTGTACATAATTGTGGATATTTATGACTGTGATTGTGCGTGTGATCGATCTTGAGGAGAAATTTGGGAATTGTTGTGCTGAGTTGGCTATAATCACCCTTGGTTGTGTTATGATATATATATTTTTTTGTGAATACTTGTTAGCTCTTTTGGTTGAATAGTTACAAATATCAAGGACCATGAACAGTTGTGGATATCTAAGATTATGATTATGATTGTGTTATGCATGTTCTATTTGATTTGTATTATTAGCTTCTTGCTTCTTTTGGGCATTTTTGTCTTTATTATGTTTTAGTTCTATGTTTTGTTTCCTTGGTTTTGTGAGTTTTTGTTTTTCTTTGGTTTTGTTTTTATTTCATATTTTGTTTTGTTTCCTTTATGGTGTTTTAGGGGTTTTGCGTTGGTTTTGTATTTTGTTTTTCTTTTCTTTTGTGCTTTGTTTTCTTTTAGGTCCCCTTTGGTTTTGTTTTGTGTATAGTAGCTCCTTGGTCTTGCCTTGTTTTTATTCTGGTGATTATGGGTGTTTTGGTCTTGTTTTGTTTTGGTTTGGTTTGGTTTTGGTTTTGGTTTTGTTTTCATTTATTTTAGAATTGATTTTTGTTTTTGCTTTCTTGTGTGATTATGATTTTATTAATTTAGTTTTTGGTTTTGTTTTTGGTTTTTGTGGTGGCCTAATTTGTATATACTTATGGATTTATGTTGGCTTTACAATTGTATAGCTTATGTGATTACTTTTTGGCACCTTAGTTCCTGCAATGAGGACATTGTAGAGTTTTGGTGTGTGGTGAGGTGCCCATTTATATATGTTTTTTAAAAATTTTGAAAAAAATTCAAAAAGATTTTTCTTTTTCTTTGGGACTTGTGTGCTTTCTTAGGCGATTGTTATCTCATATTGCTAAATCATTGAATTATATGTAGATAGAGTTATATCTTCACACCTGATTTGTACTCAAAATAATTATTACTTTTAGATTTTTATTTGATTTTATTTGATTTTGTAGGTGATGGAGAAAAATTATAAGAATTAAAGAAATTATTGGAAGTGAAAAATTGGGTCATAAAAACCCAAAAACAACCCTCAGCCTGCAAAACTCTTTCGCCCATTTTCTAATTTGATCCAAAAAAGAAAAAAAAATAAAACTAAAAACCCAGCCTCCCATGCACTTATCACGTGACCACCCTCTCCCCCCCTCTCTTATTCCTCCTACACTCTCTGTCTACTCGGGTTGCCCAGGCCTGATAGCTGCCCCTCCCCACCCGCGTATCTCTCGATCTCAGCTCTCCCTCTCTCTCTCTCTCTTCGAACACTAGACTGGACACCACAATACCATCATCTCCATCACTAGCCTCTCCACACAGCATCAGGTAGTCCCTCACCTTCATTCGTGCACCAACCCAACATTGAATCTCACCCCCATCTTGGCCATCACATCATCATCTTTACCGTCCATTTCCAAACATGAAATCAACAGCCATGAACCAACCTCAGGCAAAATATAAATCAGGCAGCGACGAGAGGCAAGTTAATCTAGGTTTTATTTAGGGTTTTAGTTGGTTTTAATTCGCGCTTTAGACGCGTTTAAGATGAATTTTGAGTTCAATTTTAGTAATTTAGGGTTCGATTTCAGTCACCTGTTTTGATTTGGGGTTGTTAGATTCATTCTGAAGCTTGCAATTTGCGTATCTGAAGCTTAGTTATTGATTAGGAGTAGGTATTCCCAATTTCTACCCTGTAATTGCAATGACATTAGCATGTCCGATTCTGGGTTGTTCTCAACTGAGCATTGTTCTTTGCCATTAATGGAGCTTGACTCTATCCCCTCCATCATTACAAAATCTGGGTTTTGAACTCTATTCTTCTTTTCTTGTAATGCTCTCCGTTGAATGCTACTGAAATGTCCGAAATTCCCATCCCCTGTTTCTTTGATTGCTCAGTTCTGTTTGAGATGTTTGGGACCTTCATTAATGGACGTCGCCATGGCTAGTCTGAGTTTCCTGTTGCTTTGCCCTGTTCTTTAGTTGCTCTATTCTGATTTGTTTAAAGGAGGTTGACAGGGCTTCTCCCTTTGCTAAGTTGATGTATATATTAGTTACCCCTAATGTTTTGGTTTGTATTTGTTCTTAGTGTCATTCATATGATCAACCTCATTTCTTTAGTTCAGTCATTTAATTAGATGACTTGTACTTAGATTAATAGTTAAAATCTTGCCTATTTCAGTATTTAGGGTATTTTGATTCTATTTAGGATAATTTATTTAGGCAAGCTCTAGTGAAGTGAGTCGTTTATTTTGTTATTAGTTTTTAGTAAATTTAGTTGATAATCTTAGTCATCATAGTCATGTGATAGATTGCTTTGACTTATTTTAAATATTTTAGTCCTTATTACTTTAATTTTTGATTAATTTAGGTAGTATGCTAGTTTATCTTTATTGTAACCTTAATCTTATCCTCATCCCTAAGGAGACGACCCTTAAGTACTACATCGAAAGCAGTAGGCTTATTGCCTTTAAATTCACACTCAAAAATCTCACACATTCATCATCAGAGGGTTTTTTTAGTTTCTTTTATTATTATTTTCTTCTTAAATGCAATCCTACGTGAAGTTAATCCTAAATTCAAAACTACTGTGCTTCTAATAGCTGAAATGCATAAGAGATGCAGAACTACCAAAATAAAACTAAATGCACTAACTGCATGCGCTAGCTACAAGTTATCCTTAAATACAATTCTTAGTACAATTATGTGCACTATATGCACATCCATGAACTTAAGAAATTAGGCACCAGCCACCATAAATCAAATCAACTCCCCCATGCTTGGATAAAGTATTGTCCTCAATGCAAACATATAAGTATAAAGGTAAGGGGGAGAACCAAGTAGCCTTAAGGACGAGGAGTAGAAGGGTGTAGAGGATGGCCTTGAGAGATATATAAATCTCTTCAAGTCTCAATACATGCCCTAAAATCCTGAGAATACTGGTTCTGGGAGGCAATCATCCCGTAGAGCTCATCATACTGCTCTTGAATAAAGTCACAAAGAGCAGCATTCTCATATTGAGTATATGCTCGTAGGAAGGTTTACTCCTCTTGAATGGACCTAAGGATGGTGTGAACCTCTTCATAGTCATAGGAGAAGGGATGGAAGGAAGAACTAGGGGTGCCGTGGTGTGTAGGTGGGGGATAAGGAGAGGGAGGTGTGGGATGAATAACCTCACCATCACCAAGTAACCATGAGATATTAGCCCAATGAAGCAATGTGGTCCTCTCGATATTAGGAAGTGTCAAAAGTCAATTTCCAGTTGTATCTAGTATAACTGGCTAGCCTCTACCCTTAAAAACTTCATTAGCTCAAAAGCAGCTTTGTCAAGCTGCTCGGACGAAAGACCTTATCCTTTGGGTTAAGCTCAATACCTAGAGACCAAGCAATGGGGGTGATGATACCCCCAATCAAAATCCTATCTGCAGTATTAGTAGCTGCATTATACAATTAGGTGGCCAAGAAAGACTCAGGGTCAATTCGATCACCCTTCATTATAAAAGTACAGCTCAAAACATTGAGAGACATTCAAACTATCGTCTCAATCAAAGACACCACTAGATAACATCTATTGGGCCGCTCACATATAAGGTCCCACCTTAATGGGGACATCCTCTAAAACACATATAGGGTATTTCACAGAACAGTCCACCGATTGTAAAGACATGGTTGTGGATCTCAATTCCCTTAAGTCAAGCCTCGCACACATAGAAAGGGACATCAAGCTCACACTCAAGCCCAAATCACACAAAGCACGGTCAATGCACACATCCCTATCAAGCAATGGGTGGAGAAACTACTAGGATACTTAAGGTTAGTAGGAAGATTATTTTGGATTGTAGCACTACTTTTTAGTTAAGGCAACCATCTTTTGCTCTTCTAGCTTTCTTTTATTAGACAAAATCTCTTTCAAAAACTTAGCATATAAAGGCATTTTGAGACAAGGCATTGGTGAATACAATATTAATGCAGAGTTTCTTTAGGACCTCTAAAAACTTTCTAAACTATAAATCAAGTTTAGCTTTAACCATTTTTTGAGTGAAGGCCATAAGGGAAGTATAGGCTTTGGGGAAGTTTGTTTAGGGTCCTTAGAAACCTCATTATTATGCTTCGCAACATCATCATTCATTTCATAAGAGGGAGTGGACACTTCTTTTTCAGCAACGACGTCTTTATTCAATGTCACATCCTTGCTAACTCCCTTTGGTCCCTCAAGTTGGTTACCCCCTCTTAGGCATTAGATTACATAATTTGAGCTAGCTTGTTGGGAAATTTGAGCTTCCAACATCTTACTGTGAGTAGTAAGAACATCAACCTTAGAGACTAACTACTTTATGTACTCTTCTTATTTTTGTTGCGTCATAAGCATACTATCCATTATAGTCCCTAAGTTAGAGTTTTAAGGAGCGGATTGGGGAAAAGAAGGCCTTTAAAAACCTAGGGGTGGTCTAGCATTCATTTGGGGCATATTGAGAAGGTTAGACCTATATGAGGAATTTAGGTAATTTCTCCAACCTAGATTGAAGATATTGGAAAAAGAGTCATTGGTCGATCTCGAGTTGTAGTTATTGACATAATTAACTTGATCACTAGTGTCTTGGGCAAAAGGACTCTCAACTTGGCAATATATAGTTAAGTGATCAACGGAACCACAAATTTCACATGGAGAGGAAGAGGCATTTAAGTTCACAACATTTACATTCAAACGATCCAATCTTTGAGTTATAGCATCTACTTTAGCAGAAAGTAAAGTAAGTGCATCAACTTCAAGCTTACGTCCAACCCATTGGGGTTGGCTTCTTACATTGGACCATTGCTAGCTATTGAGCGTCACCTCCTCAATCAAGTTATAAGGCCCATCTTCTGTTTTATTCATCAAGGGGCCACTTATCGTCGCATCGATGGTAGACTGCACAGGTTGAGTTACTCCATTATAGAATGTTTGCATGACCATCCACTTTTGGAGCCCATGGTGAGGGCATAAACACAATAAATCATTGAACTACTCCTAAGCCTCATAGAGCGTCTCATCTTCCCTTTGAGAAAAGGTGGCTATTTGATTTCTCAAGTTCGCCATCTTACTAGGTGTGAAAAATTTGGCAAGAAAGGCCTAAGCAAGTTCATCCCAGGTTATAAATGACTCTGAAGGTAACAAATGGAGCCATAATCACGCCTTATCCTTGAGTGGTGAAAAGGAAATAATCAAAGGTGAATGGCATCGGTAAAGACTCCATTGAGCTTCAATTTGTCACACACCTCCAAAAGGACCGAGAAGTGTATATTAGGGTCCTCTATTAGGGTACCACCAGACTATGCTTGTTCCACCATGGGGATGAGTGTCAAATTAAGCTCAAAGTAATGAGTTTCCACATTTGGACAAGCAATACTTCATGTAATGCCTTGGACTTTGGGGGTAATAAAATCTCAGAGTGTCCTTCTTTAATCTCCTATTCCACCAGCCATTTTATTTGAGGTATCAAGACAAACTTCTAAGTTTGCTATGGACTCTTTTTCTATCTCTTTCTCTTAAACTCCATTGTCATGTGCAGACTATGCAAACCATCAACGGTTGTAACACGACTCGTCAACACTATCCACCAAAGCTTGGTCACGGACCTCATCCCCCCACTTGGCCTACCTCCATTCTCAAGTTGATGACTTGTAGTCCTCTTACGATTGGAGTTTCAAATCTTAATCTAATTATGCTTTTTGTTGCACTTTCTGGGTAATACACAAGTAATTTGCCTCAATTCTTGAACTTGAAATTGAAATAGGGAATAAATAGGGAAAATTATATGTGAATTACTTATAAGATTTTGACATTGTACCCTTAGAGCTGAAGCCAACGGGGCTTGAGGACTAGTTGCAATGATGGACACTAGATGTTGATTTAGGCCCTGAATCATTAATTGAAGTTGCTTAATAGCGATGATGCCTGATGACTAGCAATGTTATGGTGAATTAGAGCTAGATGATAATGTCGAATGTTGCTATCATTAATTGTGTTTTGCTATTGTTTGGAACAAGTAAAATGGTTATTATGTATTTATGTGTGTATGTGTGGTTTAACAATTTATGACATTTTGGTGATTGAATTGCATTGCTTCATCCTTTTAGCTAATTATCTTGTCTAGAATTGTGTAAGGACCTTTGATTTTTTTTTTTAAGTCATAAGATATTTGTGTGTGTGAATTTTGGGACTTTGAAATTAGAGGTTATGAGCCCGAGAATTGTTGTTTTGTAGGTTCAACTATTTTGGTTGGGATCTAGTTGAATGCGGATCAATTATATCTCATCCTTTGATACTTAAAAAGGAAACAACCTAAAAAAGGCGATGAATGTTAACAAATGGACACCCCTGTTACAAATTCCTAGATTCGCCACTGGTTCACGCTTGATTGTTATTGTTAAATACGCATTATCTTTGACTTACGTTAAATATCATTGCTTTCAAAAAGCCACATGATGTTTAGGTGGTTCATTATTTAAATTTGTCAAACTCTTTGCTGCATAATATGCATAATATTACTATTTAAGTTACAAAAAATTTGGCAAAACCCAAATACTCTGGCATAATCAGGGATGTTGATGAGTTGGGTCTAGGTCAGGTCCACCTGGATCCACTACAAAAAAGGTTATTTCCCTCCACATTTAATTTTGCTAATAACCATACTTATAAGTGTGGAAAGAGCAGTTGTCCACACTTAGGCTAAATGTGGGGAAGTTAAGTGTGTGGAAGTATTCTCCACACTTAATGGAAATGCAGGTAGAGCTATATTTCCCACACTTATAAATGCGAAGTAAGTACTAATTATCCACAATTTATGTGTGGCCATTTTATGCTATGCCCACTCTGAAAGATGTGAGAAGTCATAATTTTTCCCACACTTAAAAGTGTTACTAGTATCATTTTAGTTTTTTAAAAAATAATACTGGTAACTAATATAAAACTTATTAAGTTAAAAATAGAACAATTGTATACAATTGTTCTTTTTTTAATTAACAAGTTTTATACTAATTACCAGCGTGTATCACCCTACATAAATGAATAAAATTAACAAACCAACAAATTAAAATAGATCAAACATCAATTAAATAAATTACATTAGTGCCTGAAAAAAAATTAATTGTAGATATAACAACAAAGACCTAGGTAATCAAAACTAAATATTCTTGAACTTTTTTGAATCCATCCTGCTAATTTTTTTTGTTGTAGGTAGCTAATTGAACATTTTCTTGCTCTATATACTACCTAAAAGTATACTTTGAAAATATGCCTAACATCCAAGAATATATAAAAAAATCTCCATCTTCGTGTTCTTCACTGAGAGATGTTAGCTCCAGAAATACAACATGTTAGATAATTGAAACTCACTAAAAAATGAATTATTAAAAAAGATAATCAAAGAGATTAACTAGGACGCAGACTCGGCAGAATCAACTTTAAAGACGCACACCAAAGCTCAAGCAACTATAGAACCAGAACATAGTTGAGCCAAAAATAGAACCACAATTGAGTTCAGTCAATAATAGAACTGTTATTACAACAGATACAGTGATTACCATAACAAACTCCACAAAAGCAATCCGAGTAGAATGGCGATAGTTCCCAAGCAATCTCTGACGATGAACCTGAAAGCAACGTTCTATTCAAGATATGTTTAAACTTTCCAAAAGTATGATCATTGAGATTAGTTCATAGCACACACCTCTCCACAAAATGATTCAAAGAACAATTTCATCCAATTGACTGGATACGCAAATATTAAGGCTTTCTAAATTTCAATTGTACCAATCAAACAAATACACGTAATAACGAACCCGCCTTTGGTAGGAAAGCAGGACTAACAGGAGCAATAGCAGTCTTGGAAGGAAGCACTCTAACAGGGTAATATCCAAGCATTGTGCCCGACAGGTTTAAAGCATTCTTAGCACCCTCTACCAAGATGTGAGAGAGCCAAGTCTAAGATATTAGCATAGTGATCATAACACCAAATACAAGTGCCAATTGATTAGCAGTATGTCATTTGAGGGAGCTTCTTTCTTTTCTTTTTTTTTTTTTTTGGGTTTTGAGGGGGGTTGTTACGTTTACCTTCATTAGTAAACTCTGGCAGAGTTACCGAGCACCAAACACAAGTTCCAAGCATTGTTAGGAATTTTTTTATTTAGACCCAAAGCCACATGCACCACCTACAACTGAGTAATTGCAACAACAACCAAGACAATGTTGAAATGCTGGCAGAGTTACCCAGCACCTATTATCGAGGCAACATTGTAATGTCACTGCTGCTACCACCACCACTGTGCCACTGGAGCAGCATCATGTAGTGTTGTAGAGCACATACAAATTACACCAGAGATTAAATGTTGTCTAGAATCACGTATGCTCAGTTTCAAAACCTTGACAAGAGTCCTAAAGGTCTAAAATGATTCAACTTTTCCTTGACCTATATTAGGACCTACGTTTTAAACTAATTTTGGCAGTGAACTTTTCAAAACCATCAGCTTCAACTTCAAAATGAAGAAAAAGTAACTAAATTGCAAGACATCCATATGTTTCAACTAAGCAGCTGATTAAAAGCCCATCAGTCAAAAGATCCCAATAAAACTAAGAGACGTAGACAAAATTACAAGCAAGTAAAACAACTACCGCTAAGCGAAATAGTAAAGCAAATTAAAATCAAAGCCTCTTATCAACAGTTTGTTCCTTTCACCTTGATATCTATGATAGGTGCCCATATCCTATAATCTTCTTCACATGAATTAAAGTAGCCATGCTTGTTTAAATAGGTAGACATGTAGACATTTACACACCACTAACTACCCTCAACTGCAGTATTCAAACAATGGCACTATAGTTAATAATACAATGTGATAAGAGGGAAAAGGCTTGCCCCTCCCCCTCCCCCCAAAAAAAACAAGTAATAAGAAATCCTCATTACCAAATTTATTTGCTCCAAATCAATAACTCCATGCAGTATCCTCTCCCTGTCGCATTTTTTTGCAATCATCTGCTTTGTATAATCTCTGTTTCAGACCTTAAAGGCTCACAAATAGAACAATAGCTATAAGAAACGTGAAATGGAATGACAAAAGCAAATATAGCCATATTGTAGTGTAGAAATGAAAATACAATATATCTAATAAAAGAATTCCATTAGGTTTAAGAAGATATTGACAACTGTTCTTCCATTGAAGTGACTCATATTTCTAAATCAAAGCAGAATTAAACTATCGAAATAGTTACAAGATAAGTTATGGTTATAGAAAAGGTCAAGAAATCTCAAAGAAGGTCCTAGCAAAAATACGAAGGAGTGGGCCTTCAAAAATGTTAAGAGAATGATTGGGCCACTCAAGGGTAAAGACCCAAGTTAAACTAAAGAAATCATGAGATAAGTACTGAGAGAACATAGTTGGAGCCACAAGTCTAGTAGACAGGGAAGCTTGCTGAGTGCTTGCATTGATTCTTGTTAATCAGTTAGAGTGATGTAGCTCGTGTTCAGATATTGCAATTTCAAGAGTCCAATACCCAACATAAGTTGTCAATAGTGATATCTGAATCCTAATTCTAATGCCGACCTGACCATTCTTTATATATGTCTAGACTTACCCACCAAATTCATTAAGAATTGAATGTAACATGAAAAAGACTAAGACAATTAATTTGTTTGATGGCCTTTGCTTTATATAAGTTTCACATGAAATAAATAATTAGAAGGACCAAGTAGCCTATGATAATAACTTTGAAGAAAATAAATAAGGGTGAGTGGGTAAGGAAAAAAGCCTAAGTAGCACCTGAGAGTAAGCAATTGCAACCGTCTCTGACAGGGATACCGCCTCCCTTTATCACCAATTAATAAGGACCACATCATTGAGCAAAAAAGATAACTAATGCACATTTTGGAGAGCTAGCAGTGCACGAGGGAGCTAGTGTAGTTGGATGATAGAGATTAACTTGGGTCCAGAACTAGAAACAAGCTCTCCTTCTTCATGGGGAGATATATGCTATTCTGCTTTGAATTTGCTATGTAAGCCACAAAGGAATAAAGCAAAGTAAAAGAGGAATTCGAACATGGACATTAAACTGCACTAGTCAGTCAACAAAATACATCTTTCTGATGCTGTCTAATGTGTTCTACTTACCCCCAAAAAAAAAAAAAAAAACATTGAACAAGCTTCTATTGTAAGCACCAAGCAAGAAAGAAAATTCTAAAATTGAACTCAAAAGAGTTAATTAGGCCAAGTAGGTTTTGAATAGATCACTGTGTACTTTTGACCCTGTTATTACCAGGGTGGCATACTTCAGGTTAAGATAAAACCTTAACCACACATTAAAAGCTTATAATTGCTCATATACTAATAAAAACCACAATGGGAAATATATCGCTAACATAGATCAACTCATGACCAATAAATTATCACCTACAAAATAAATTCCACGCCATCAACAAGAGGAACCAAACAAAAGAAAGAAGCTAGGTAATGAACCACTTGACTTGGCCTTCTCTATTCATCTTATGCTTTATTTACATCACTCATTAAAACCACCACCTCGTAACTATGAAATTGTTGTGCAATCCTCCATCAGCAAGTTTAGCAACACATACATTACCTACAGGTTACGTGGGACATTGAATTTCACTGCATTCTCTAGGCATGCTTGCGATGCCTGAAAACAAGACGTAGTGAAAGGATGTTACCAAACCCTCGAACATCCAACATCATGAAATCAAACATTCAACAACAAATTGGTAAATCCTATAGCCACATATAGCAAGCTAGCATACGGTGTCCTGGTGACCAAATTGCTTGCTTACGAGAGCAGCTTTCATCCAAGATTATTGGTAGATTACAATGCTAATTCAATTATCAAAATAGGAAAAAGTGGTACCTGCTTTGAATTTCCTTAAATTATTGGTAGATTATAACCAATAATGTGAGATACATGTCTGCCTAGGATTGATTTTCAAATCCATACTGTCCAGTAAACTTTTGCACCGCTAGAGTTCGTACGAGTGAAAGAGTCGATAAATTCTTTGTCTATCTCTCATTTGTTGATGAATTCGATTTGAGAAAGGCAATGATACCATGGGTTAGGGTTTATCCAAGCCCAAAAATCTTCCTTTCTCTTACCACCTCTGTTGTGCGCAAGTAAGGGGGGCTTAGGCGTGAATCGACGATCGGTAGCAGTGCGGCTGGACGCTACTACTCCTGACTCCTCCCCTCTCTTCGAGCATCTCTACGTTCGTACTCCACGAAGAAAAATTATTGGGAGTATTTACGCGTAGGTTTTCAATATTTGTTTCTTATTCAATTGCTGCGATACTTAATCGGCTTACCGCTTAATTAATTAGATTATCATAAAATTAAATTAATTTGTATTTATATATATTTTTTAAGTGCCCACATGCATTAAGTATAGAAAGGATTTTATAGGGTCTCCACACTTATTAAGTGTGAAATTGAGAACAGTTCTAATTTGCATCCCCACACTTCCTTTAAGCGTTGTAGTGTAACTGTGGAAGGATGTATTATTTTTTGTAGTGATTCAGACCTATTTAATTTTTTTGGACTTGGACCCAAACCTGATCCAGACCCATTGGGTCTTGAACGATGGGACCCAAACCCAGACCCTGTGGGTCTTGCGGGTCCACAGATTCTAAATGGGTGTTAACTATTTTTCACATTAATTTTTTTTTCCACATTCTAACATCAATTAGCACATTATGAAGACAAATAATTGAATTTAGAAAAAGTAATATTGAATTAAAAAAAAATTCTAGTGATACCTACTGTTGGCCCAGTTTGACTAGTCAAATCACCTTAGAGGGGGAGAATAAGGTGATGATCAAAGTCATAAAATAATCGAAATATAAATGCAGAAACTGTAAATGTGGAAAAAGCACGCTATTTATAGAGGTTTGACCACGTCTAGTCCTCTACCTACGGGCGCCATTGGCTAATGGGATTTTGAACCTTTTTCTTTTATTAGGTCGGTCGATTGCACATGATTCACTAATTTTACAAGCTATGAGTTGACCCTACAACTCTAGGTATCCCAACGTACACGTTGCTCCTCAACCGTACTTAGGTAGTTGGTCCTCGACTAATCAACCCAACCCAATACAAAGAAAGATAACAAGATTCACTTTGTAACAAGGAGTAAATACACAATAGATATGCCACTATGAGCTTGATACAACGTCTTCTTGATTTGCAAGTGTAGCTCTCTTTCTTCTATCATCTTCAGCTGCAAATATCTCGCTATTTATAGGCAATGATGTTGGATAGGTTGAAGAATTATTATAAAGGTGACCATTGCATCAAAAAAGGAAGGTTGATCTTCAATATCATGTCAAGGCCTTGAAGTCCATATTTCAAGCCCTTGAAATTTACATCTTTCCTCAATGTTTACCCCTTGATTACCAATGGCTACTTGCCTTGTTTTGAACTAAAGATCTTGCTAGAAGGATTATCTAAAAGCTTATTTTTAGCAGCACAATCTTTCAAAATATAAACTTAAGAGATATTATCATAATTAGGAAAATCTTGACATTTTCAAAGATACTGACATATAAAGAATCATAATATTATCTCAAAATTTAGTATTCAAATTTGAACATAAATATCATATATTCAAATTTGAATGCTAAACTATCTCCAAAATAAAATCAATCATGTCAACATCTAGTTATAATCATTACCCATTTAAATAATAGAAACACTAAGTTAGGTCCAAATATAATATAATAAATATAAAAATAGACCAAATTATTTTTGTCTTTCATCAAAACATATTAATAAAATATATTGTAAGTTTAAGGAAGCTAACAATCTCCGCCTTTTTTATGAAAGACAAAACCCAATAGAAATAACATATCAATATAATTTTGAATGATACATCATGAAAGCTTTCCAAATACTTCTCCCCCTTTTTGTTTTTCATGAAAAAAGTAGCATAAGAGGGAGAAAGAAAAATCGAAGCGTATAAAAAATTATGGCAAACACATATAGCTCCCCTTTGACAAATAAATGACGTATAAAGATGCTCCCCTCAATCTATGGCATTCGTAAAAAATACAAGGGATTAAATACTAACATTTTGATCGAATAATATATCCTAACATGCAGGTATTAACTTGATGTTCTCATAAGCATTACAGGAGATCAACATATAAGAGCATTAACACTGCCTTATGTTTAACAAGAACCCAAATATTTCCACTATTCAAGATGTTTGGCATAAAAATTCAAGCCCTTGAATGTTTGTTATTTACAAGCAGTAACATCTTAGGCTCTACCTAATTTTCAAGGCCTTAGACTGTATTTTAGGGCCTTGAAATTTGGGCAATGACAAAATAAGTAAGTTTATCTTATTTTTACTTTTGGCAAACCATAACTTACCATATGGCATTGCGAAACTTCAATTTTTTCTTGTCCACCTAAATTTTTAAGAGGATTAAATACTATTAAAAATTCATTATTAGTACCTAAATGAGGAGTTAATAACTTCCCACAATTCAAAAATGAAGCGCTTCGATCAAATTTTGATACCCTTTTTTTCTTGGGTTCAAAATTGTTAGAAGTAAGAAGAATTAATGAGGTAAACAAAAAGTTTCCCCTCAATCTTGACGCATTTTCTTGATTGAACATCACAATCAAGAATTTTTGAAAGTTGAAAATTTGGGGTGGTATTAAAATCATAAAAAATGAGACAACTTGGAGATAAACTATTATTTGAAAATTCAAGTATGGATTTTAACTCACACGCACTTACCACTTTGGAGAATAGATAAATAACAAGAATCTTTATTTTTTTTCACCATTTTCAAGCAACTCCTCAATTCGGGCATGCTTGACATCATTGTGTATAAGAAGTTGAATTTTATTACCACTTCCATATTCTTACTCTTCATATAATTGATGATCCTCCACTCACTAAATATTTCCATCCATGATCATTTTATCCTGTGCCACAGATTCGCTGAACACCACATTTTGATTAGTACTATACAAATAATAAAGAGTCTTCCAAATTTCCTTGACACTATCACAATGTGAGATAAATTCATAAATATTAATAATAAGAGCACAATATAAAATATGTAGAACTTTGAAATTTTTGGATATCCACTTATAATCATCTTCAATATATTCGTCTTTTGATTTCTCAATAACTATTAGACCTTTGACAATGATCTCCCAAAGATCGAGACCCTTGCGCTTGATATAAAGTTATATTATTACCTGCCATCAAAAATAATTAGTACCTTTAAAAAGCGGGGGGCAATCAAAGTGAAAATTATAACTAGTCATGGGATCAAACTATTAGACGGTAAAGTCCTTTCCTAAAAGGCCGGTCTGATGGGGTGTGCAGTGCCACCGCTTATAGGCTTGAGACCCTCCCATCACTTTTGCGATGTGGGACTCTTGTCCATGGCATTGTCCCCCACCCAATCCAGTGACGCCCTCGTCACAGATAAGGCCCCCTACCTACTCTGCCCATCGGACTGCTTGGCGAGACATCGGAGTCAGGTTTGGGTTGCATCTGATACCACTTATTGACCCGGTTTGGCTAATCAAATCACCTTAGAGGAGGTGAATAAGCTGATGATCAAAGTCACAAAAAAACCGAAATATAAATGCGGAAAATGTAAATGTGGACAAAACACGCTATTCATGGCGGTTAGGCCACGCCTAGCCCTCTACCCACAGGCGCCCATCGCCAATGGAATTTTGAACCTTTTTCTTTTTTTAGGTTGGTTGATTACATACAATTCACTAGTTTTACAATCAAAGAGTTGACTCTAGAAGTCTAGGTGTCCCAACGTACGTGTTGCTCCTCAACTGTACTTGGGTAATCGGCCCGTCAACTAATCAACCCAACCCAATACAAAGAAAGATAGCAAGATTCACTTATAATAAGGAGTAAATAAACATAATAGATATGTCAACATGAACTCGACGTATCAAGTTTTCTCAACGTCTTCTTCTTGATTTGCAAGTGTAGCTCTCTTTCTTCCATTGTCTTCAACTGCTAATGGCTCCCTATTTATAGACAATGATGTTGGATATGTTGAAGGATTATTAGGAAGGTGACCATTGCATCAAAAATGGAAGGTTAATCTTCAATATCATTTCAAGGCCTTGAAATCTGCAGCTTGGCTCAATGTTTACCCCTTAATTTTCAGCGGCTACTTGCCTTATTTTGAGCTGAAAATCTTGCCAAGAGGATTATCTAGAAGCTAATTTTTAGCAGCATAATCTTTCAAAATATAAGCTCAAGAGATATTATCGTAATTAGGCCAATCTTGACATTTTCAAAGCTATCTGACATATAAAGAATCATAATATTATCCCAAGATTTAATATTCAAATTTGAACATAAATATCACATGTTCAAATTTGAATACTAAACTATCTCTAAAATAAAATCAATCATGCCAATATCTACTTATAATCATAATACATTTAAATAATAGAAACACTAAGGTAGGTCCAAATATAATATGATAAATATACCAATAGACCAATTCATCTTTGTCTTTCATCAAAACATATTAATAAAATATATTGTAAGTTTAAGAAAGCTAATACCTGCCATAGCTAAGTTTTCTTACTTGCATTTTACGCACAAAAAATATTACTTTAATACAAACCACAAAGACAAAGCCTTCAAATTTTAAAGAAGCATAACAAAATAGTTCTTCTTCTACGATCGGCAGAAAGCAAGTTGGCTTTACGGTTTACTAATTTAGAGTTATTTTAGCAAATTGCCTTTTCCACTTTGTTTTAAAAATTTTAATGTGTCTTAAATGGATCTCAAGTTAGGCATGATCTGAAGAATTCAAGCCCAAACCCAAATCTAACCTACGTCCCATACCCATTAGCGCTCATTTCATTGGATCCAGACCCTCTAAATTAGGTCGAGTCTGATGGGTCTGGGTCAGTTCCGGGACCCATTGCCATCCTTAGACACAACGTATTAATAATTTTATTTAATTATTTAATTGCTATTTGTGCTGACTTATTCGAGGCATCAGCCACGGGCATGCAAGAGTGGCATCTTGGTTGAACTAAATTGTTCGTGGAATTTAGAGCCTGAAAGACTAAAAACAGAGTTTATGGTGCTTAATGATCTTCTAGTTCTTTTCAGGTCGGACATTCTCAATTGAAGTGCCAATGCAATAGCCCAACTAACTAACCTTGCATTTTCTGATTGTAATTTCACCTATTCCCTCTTTGTTACTCTGTGCCCCTCCCCCCCCCCCCCCCAAAAAAAAAAGCAAGGAATTTCTTATCTTTTATCTATGATTTATTGATTTTGTTGTTGGTTTGTATAGAAATCTTTTATTGTTACACTGTGCTATCCTTATTGGAGCTGATTTTCCAATATTCTATTTTCCACTCCATTCTAATCTCGACCTGATAGAAGTTGTATTGTGTGGCAAGACTGGCACAAAGGGTGAAAGAAGCAAGTACACCAATGTAAAACCTGTGTCTCCACCTAAAGAAGAAACCACTTGCACAGAATATGCAATAGTATTTGGTATGAAGCATGAAGGTAGATCATTCATTTCTTTTCATCTTTGAATCAGTATGTGTAGAATACCTATATCAAAATTTAATACATTTCCTTTGCCCATTGCTGCATTGGACTTTTTTCTCTTCCTTTATATGACATTATATTCTTTAATCTAATCGCAGTGTCATGCTGTTTGTTACGTTGTGTAAGGATGATATATTTAATCTTATACATGTTGCTGTTCTCCAACTTGCAATCATTTATTCTTGGGTGCATTTTACAAATATAAATCAATTTATAGATGCATGTGTCATGCTGTTGCTGTTCTCTAACTTGCAATCCTATACATGCATGTGTCCTATAAAAAGAGCTGCATAAATCAATTTATATTTCCAAGCAATGAACACTTGAAAGTTTACTCACCTGGTGAGAACATATGAGTATGTGGTGAACTTGCCGTTGATCAAGCAACAGTGTGGAAATAAGAACCCAACAGCCCTGAGTAAATGATACAACAGGGCGTTATTTGCTTAGAATATTTGATCATCTATAAACATTTTCTCTTTCCTAGTAAGCCTTTTGTGGGATGTTCAGAGCTATGGCATATTACAGCAAGTTCATCAAAGTATGGCAATTACCTTTTCCTCAATTCTATTTTCGCCATTGGTTTTTGCAGCCCTGAGATTGTTGCAGACCTCACAAATTGAAGAGGAAAGGAAAGAAATATGGGACTCAATCCAATGGTATATCTCAATACACTTCTTTAAAATTACTAGTTTGAGCCCATGCTTATGTATGGCGTGTCTAAATAGTAAAAATAAATAAAATTCAATATTAGTATAAAATATGAAGTTCATGTAAATGAAGTACTCAACTCAAACAAAAGCATAAAATAATCACAATCACAAAATAATTATGAGCAGATAGAACAACAAAAATCATTTTATATATTGTTTGTATGTAACAAAACTAAAATATAAATAAGAAAGATCCTTTGCGAAATTGTGAATCATGGAAGCAATTTATATACTCACACTTATCTTTCAAGCGTTGTTGATTAGGTTATCAAATCATGTCACAAAGACATGGACTTGTGAGTTGAGATACAATTATCTCTCTGTACTCTGTCGCAGCCCCAGTCCCTTCACACCTCATGCTTTGTTAACAAATGTTCTTTTTTAAAAAAAGAAAAAATTAAGCACTTCCATTTTTCTTGGCAAAAAGTTAAAGCGAAAAGATAACATGATAAATTGACATGAGTGGTATCCGTTGTGCAAGATATAAATTGCAATACTCCTACTGTTGCATTGCCACTATTGGTAAAGAAAAACAACAATTGAACCAAAAAAAAAGCAAAAACTATTTATAAACTCTTTAGCATTAACAATACATATAGTTGAAGTAATATCTTATTGAAAATGGAATTATACTTAGACTCCGTCTGATCCTTAGAAAATTTAGTGAAAAGAAAAGTTGAAGAAAAGTATTGTGAGGGGAAAAAAAAGTAAGAAGAAAGTGAGTTTTCTTCCTATTTGGATTGATGAAAAAATACAAGAATTTAAATAAGAAATTGAAATGTTGATGAATTCCTCCAATCATGTTGATATCATCTAAATAGTGCGAGGTTAGAAGATGTTGAGAATTTTTTTGTGATCTTTTCCCAAACTTTCCTCACAATTTTATAAAAAAAATTTTATCACTTGTTTCTAACAATTTTTTCACCTAATTTTCCCCCACAATTTTTTTCTTTATAATTTTCTCTAAACCAAACACAAGAAAAGTTTACTTTTTAAATTTTTTTTCTTTCCACCAAGGTTCCAATGGAGTCTTAAAGTCTGGATCTTCATTTCAATGAACAAGGAAAGAGAACAAACGAAATAGTAATGGGACAAAAATATAAAATTATTGTTGCAAAGGTAAAAGTCTTGATTATGTATCAGTTGGATTGAGTTGCAAGACAATTAGTGTAATCCCTGGATCACAAAGTCTGAGGTGCAATTTCTACCAAGAAAGAGAAGAAAAGAAAGTAAGTAATTAAAGAGGTTCAGTTTTCCAACAAAGCATAAAAGGTCTTCCAAGTTATCATCTATGTCCAGGGTCTAAGATTTGTATTAGAATCGTAACAAAAAATATTAAAAAAAGAATCAACTCCTTGCCTTCTCGTTACGAAAATGAATAATCTCTATCATGCGTTGTCTTTCCCTCAAATACACCCCAAATAGAACACAAAAGTTTATCAATGACAATCTTTCAATTCTCAATATAGAACACATAAAGTGCCTGTCTAGATTCAGGTTAATGTAATGTACTAATGGAATAGGACTTTGTGATGAGCATATCAAAGATCAAACCTAAATTAACGTAAACAAACGTAAACAGAAAAGGAAGGAAATTGGAAACAAAAATACTAACCTAGTTAATTAAAGTTGCACTTGCAAAACTTGCAATCCTCCCCATCTAACCCTTGATGAAGGACAAATGGACAACGGCAAACAATCAATTATCTTACTCATCCAAAACAATAAAAATTAAATTTGAAAGCTGCAGAAAACCAAATAACCTTAACATTAATAAAATCTCACTAGAAACAGTCACTCTAACTTGATAGAGTGTAAAATAAGAGCTTGAAATACTAAAATTCTCAATATTAGATAACTCACATGGTATCAATCTTTCACAATACCACTTAAACATGTACAACGTCTGCAAAAGTTGTGCTATTACGGCCTGAAGGCACAAAGCAATTATTAGTCAAATTTTGCAAAATCAGTGATAATGTATTATAAGTTGCAAATAATCAACTCATTAAGTATATGATGAGTAATATACAATAATAAGAAGCATTGCAATAGAAAAGACCGTACATAAATCTAGTGTGTACGTTAGATATATTTTTATGAAAGACGTGACTGGGATATTTAGAGCCCTCTCCCCAATGGGAGGCAACATGTGGCACAAATCTGACAATAAAGGAAGAAGAGGGATGGATACATGAGCGGCACCACCGTAATTTTACCCTCGGACTGGGAAATTATGGTTTTACCCCTAGGTGTCAACCCCAAGGCTATAAATACCCCCAACACTTAATCTTTTTGGGGGATCTTTTGCACTATTAGTGATTAGACATCCTAACCTCACATATTAAAATACAGAAAATTCTCTCTACCATTTCTCTCATGTTTTCACCTTATCTTACACTGAGACTAACTTGAGCGTCTGAAGGACCTTCCTCAAGAAAAACACCCGGGGTTGACTTTCATGCAAGTCATCAACGAGAAGACACGTCAGTTCCGCCAACTAAGCAACACAACTTAAAGCAAATCCGATCCTGCCTCCCACTCATCTAAGTTTTTTACGAGAGAGATTGGCGCCGTCTGTGGGGAGGTCTCGGCCAAAGGGTTGATACTCGATCCAAAGTATCGAAGAAAGGAGAGAAGGGATACATGACGTGTAAAATGCTAATTTTAACCCCAAACTATGAAATTACGGTTTTACCCTTTGGTGCTGACCCCATCACCTCAAGGTGACAAATACCCCAAGACTTACTCTTTTGCACTATTCATGATTGGACATCCTAACCTTACATACCCAAATACAAGAAATTCTCTCTACCATTTTTCTCCTCTTTTCACCTTATCTTACTCTGGTACTGACTTTAGCGTTGAAGGGGTCGTCCACAGGAAAAATACCGAGGGTTGACTTTCTTGTAGGTGATCGATGAGAAGACACGTCAGCTCCACCAGCTAAGCGAAATATCAGCCTAAAATAAGTCCGGATGTCAGTCCCGTTCATCTAAATTTCTTTCGAAACAACATGCAATAACCCTTATTGACCTCTTTATGAATCCAGCAAAAGTGACCACATTGTAATATTTTCAATTCAAAGAATTTCATATAATTAGTAGTAACAAATTTTAATCATGTGTGATTATTATATAAACAACTGTAAATTCACATCAATACTCAGCTCCATCGGAATGTTTCCTTCATGTAATCTTCCACGTGTCCATCAATCATAAACAATTGTCGTTATTAAAGCAAGCAGTAACTCCACCCAAAAGGCAATATGAATAATTACTTTTTAGTAAATTTCTGAGGAGAGATAGCAACAGATCTAGGAACATAATTTAAGGAATGGTAGTCATTTCAGTGTTTATCCATGTTATAACCGATAATCAAAGTCAATGATGCAAATATGGGCAAGAGAGAGAAGAAGCAATGTTGCGACATCGTTATTGGGGTGCCGGCTTCGCAACTTATAAAAAGGGGGCAATACAATCGAGAGTTTTCAAGATTTTTGCTAGCTCGTGACGGTTAACGATTGTGATACACACGATGAAGTTATTGGGTGGGTGGTTAGGGGGGGAAAAAAAAGAATCTGGTAGTTGGTAAGTGACTACGGCAAAGCACTGTCTACGATGGAGGACTCAAGAGGGGTATTTTTGGTGGTTAATTGAAATTTGAAACTGTAATTCAGTGAAAAAATCGAGTTTGGTTCATAAGATGGGGTAGTTTCTAAAATGATACGGTAGTTAGTATAATGAATGGGTGGTTATTAAAATTTATCTTTCAGTCTCAATTTAAAATGTAACAATAGTTTAATGGTTGAGATGAAACATACATATTAGATCAATGATTGTACCCTACCGAGTTAAAAAATCTCCTCAGTTACATAACTATTTATTATCTTTATTTTAAAATTTTAAAATTTAAATTTGAAGCATGGGGAAAAAGATGGTAATGAACCACATTGTAGGGATTTGCGTTTCCTCGGATATTAACTCCTTATACGCCTATACACTTATAATATAAAGATTTTTGTGATATTAAATTATAGCACAACTCAATTCATCTTTTAAATAACTGTCACATCGATCGTTTCTTTAGTGTCATTGTTGATGACTTAGATTGTAATTTAGACAAGGATTTGTGACTTCAAAATTTGTTTTACTTTGTATCTACACATACATCAAATATTATATCCACCATTCATGCAAACATCAATCCAAAAGCTGTTGTGGAAAACCATATCCAAATTCTATGTTAATGATATATACTAATAAATATTTTCAATTGAACAAAAAATGATAATAAATTTTGTTCAAACATATGTTTAAAAATACTCCATACATAGTATAGGTCTACACTAGCAATTATAAAATTGCATGCTTGCATTGAGAGCGGGAAAAAAACTTAAGAAATTTCCCAACCCCACCCGAACCCAAAAACAAATTCTCACCGTTGACTGAAGTTAAAATTTGCATGAATTTCTCCGCAAATTCATACCAAGGAGCTTCTTTAACCTTCTATCAAAGCAAGTAGCTTTGTCGTACTCCATTACCATTCCATTACTTACAAATTATATAGTAACCATATGTCTATAGACCCAAATTATTACATATGATGAACTTTTTAAACGTGTCTATGCTATTTTCATGGTCTCCATTCCCCCCCCCCCCCCAAAAAAAGATTTCTTTGATTTAAATTATGCTACTTACCGAACCTATAAACTCAGTCTGTAATATAAGTACTGTTGTTGTCCATTAGGCACCTAGAACTGTTAATTCTTCATAAGGACATGTTGAGCAATTTCTGCTTACCATTACCAACATAAACCATTGACTTGAGTAATTCAAATATATATTTGATCTTAACATTTGTTGAACTTTTTTTTTTTTAAAGAAACGTCTATATAAATATATTAAAATAAAACAAGTTCTATTCTTCAGTTGGTCTTATGTCGTCGCTCTCACATAATTTGTCACTTTTATTTTCTTATCCCTATTATTAGAATAGTCTGTTGAAATATAATTTTTATTCCTTTGTGATGCCTCCAATGTAATTGGTTTTTACTATCCGATTTGAAAAATGATGTAGATAATAAAATATTTTGAATTTAAATATTATCACAATTTGACACGGCTGATAATAGTAAGGTTATTAATAAGATTCTAATAACAAAGACTCTAATTTTTCAAGATATGTACAACACTAATTATTGTTATACGATTGATTTACCTGAACAATATAATACTAGAATCTTTCTAATATAATGCATGATTTTTATTTTTTGGTTAAAATTTATAATGCATGATTTTTGGTATAACCCGTTATAAAATATAATGAATTATTTCCTAATAAGAAGGATGAATTTGTTTTCTAAAAAAGGATAAATTATATAAGAGTGACATGTGTTAAAAAATTAAGAGGTTTTGTTTTGTTTTCCCATACCCATGCGATGCATGAAAAAATTTAGAGATATTCTGATTGTAATAACTATATGTAAAAAGTATAGTAAATTACATTCATAATTCATGTAATCTATGAAAAAATTGTTTGAGCCTCTGTTAAAAAAAAGTACAATAACGTGTTTAAAATTAAAATTAAAACCCCCTCTTAGAATTATCTGTGAATGGACAAAAGAAAAATTAACTTATAATATCTTAAATTAATTATAGATTTTTCACTATTTTTTAAAAATTTCTTGAGTACAATATTTTTATATTATTATTCATATAATAAATTATTTATGATAAGGTCTCATGGCTGTAATAGCAATTAATAACAACAACAACAATAGCAAAAACACCACCACCACCACCACCACCACCAACAACAACAACAACAGCAGCAACAATAGTAATAATAATGATAATAACAACAACAATAATGATAATAAAAATTAGAAATCTTTTATTATTCCTTAATAATATATTTATAGTAAATAGGATATATAACTATCATTATAATATATCTAATATCTCTAATATTCCATATGTATAACAACAAAATTTTTTATTCTTTATTATTTTAGTTAAAAATAATAATTTATGTGGTTTGGAGTTGGGTTTAGAATTAGGTCAAGAGAAATTCGAACCTCTAAGAATTTGACATGTGGCATATGCTAGTTTTGAGGTTGGTTTTTGTTTCAGAGGTTTTTTTTTTTCAGAGTTAAATAACTAATTAGTTTGCAAACTATTTAAGGTTTAAAATTTTAGTTATTAAACTTTTGAATCAAAAATTATAGTTAGTAAACTGTTGAAAGTATAATGGAATATTCTTAATGACACTTTAATTTCTTTTTTTCTATCTTATATCACTATCCTTTGATATTGTGATATGATTCTCTTAAAGACTTTGTTAACTTAAATATGCATTATATTTTGCTTAATTATTCAATTTAGTGTTAAGGTGCTACAATAGGCCCTCTACACCACACCTGGTGGTGGAATTTTTGGGTAATGGTTCAGATATTTTAGTTAGTTTTTCACTTTTTTTCCTTGAAACATAAAAAAGGATATTGTTACTAGCTATGACAAAAACCTCAAAGGAAACCAACTGCAATTTCTATACGATGTGCTTATGGCCACCTATGGTTAAATTTTGCATATTTTACTTCATTTTTAGCTGAAATGATACGTTCTCAGCTTATTAATTTTCCATTGCTTCTTGGCGTCACTTTATCCTAGGGTGTAAAGTGGCTCTTTATTGGTGACATGAACGCAAAATGGCTCCCTTCATCAATATAAAGAGTCTGAATGGTTACGAGATGCACATCGCATTGACTACTAATTCTTTTCCCTAAATTAGAAGTCACATTGCCCCATAGATTTTGAAGAAAGCTCTGAGGTCTTTATTGTAGTTGGTAACAATATATATATATATATATATATATATATATATATATATATATATATATATATATATATATATATATATTTCAAGGAAACAAACGTGAAAAATTAAATAAAAGAATATTACATATGTAAGTTAACAATATCTTTTAAGAAAATTTGTATCAAATTATAAGAGGATAGTGATGTAAAAGAGAACTGTGAAATTGGAAAAGAAATGGAAGAAGAACGAGAATTTGGTGGTGAGAATGAAGAGAATGAAGAAAACTATTGATTAAGGATTTCTTTGATCGACCCTCTGTACATCTTGATGGAATGTGTATATATACAGAGAAGCTATAACAAGCAGTAACAAACCAACCTCCTTATAACAAACTCAACACCAAACGTAACAACCTTCCTGTGCTTAACTAACAAAAATAACTAATTTAGGAAAACAGGTAAAGATACATCCAAGGCTCAACATCCCCCCCTCAAGGTGAGATTGGAGGAGAAGACAACAATCCCAGCCTTGAAGTAAGGTAGTTATGCTGTGCCTCCCCAAGGGGTTTAGTCATTAAATCTGCCAGCTGCTGATGTGAAGGGACATGAGCCGTTTGCAGAAAACCTTCCTGAATTTTATCTCTGATGTAGTGACAATCAATCCGAATGTGCTTGGTCTTTTCATGAAAAACTGGGTTTTGGGCAATATGTTGAGCAGCCTTATTGTCACAAAACAAAGTAATAGGCATGGAAGGTGAGATGTCCAGATCGTGCAGCAAGAAAGATAGCCACTCAAGCTCAGATGTAGTAGCGGACATGCTTCGATATTCTGCTTCAGCCGAGGATTTAGCCACTGTCGTCTGCTTCTTAGTTTTCCAAGAAACCAGATAAGAACCAAGGAAGACACAGTATCCGGTCAAGGAACGAGCTGAGTCTCGGCATGAGCCCCAATCTGCATCACTGTAAGCCATAAGATTGAGAGCAGAATGTCGAGGATAAAATAGGCCTCTGTTAGCAGAACCCTTGAGGTAACGAAGAATGTGAAGAGCTGCCTAAAAGTGAGGTTGTCTAGGTTGCTGAAGAAACTGACTGAGAAGCTGCACGGAATAAGAAATGTCTGGTCGTGTGAGGGTGAGGTAAAGAAGACGACCAACCAACCTTCGATAGGAAGATGGATCAGCCAAGAGTTCTCCAGAGTGGAGTGACAAATTGAGCCCTTTTGGCAAAGGGAATGAAGCTGGTTTGGCTTCTATCATACCAGCATCATGAAGAATATCAAGTATGTATTTTCTCTAATTGAGAAATGTACCCTGAGCTGATCTGGCTATTTCAATGCCCAAGAAATAACGGGCCAGCCCCAGATCTTTAATAGTGAAAGCCATATGCAAATCCTGCTTTAAGGTAGCAATACCATCAATATCATTTCCAGTGATGAGAAGGTCATCCATATAGACAAGTATGAAAGTCGTTTTTGTGTGCACAACTCGTGTGAATAGAGAATAATCATGCTTGGACTGTCTGAAACCTTTTCCAATAAGAAATTGAGTCAACTCCTTGTTCCATTGCCTTGAAGCCTGTTTCAAACCATAAAGGGATCTCTGTAATTTGCACACTTGTCCAGGTAAAGCCTTAGTGTAACCTTCTGGGGGTATCATGTATACTTCTTCATCAATATAACCATGAAGAAAAGCATTATTTATATCAAGCTGATGCAAAGGCCAGGCTTTGACAGTAGCAAGAGCAATAAACACCCTTACAGTAGTAAGCTTTGCCACAGGTGAAAAAGTGTGTTTGTAGTCCTTGTCTTTAATCTGTTCGAAGCCTCTGATAACCAGTCGGGCTTTGTATCTGTCAACTAAGCCATCCGGACGAAACTTAGTTTTGAACACCCACTTTGAAGTTAGTGCTCTCTTTCCCGGGGGCAAGGCTGTCAACTGCTAGGTATGGTTTGCATCAAGAGCATCAAGCTCCTGATTCATAGCCGTGACCCATTCAGGACACTGCTTGGCTTGTGCATAGTTATATGGTTCATGAGTTTGTAAAACCTTAGTAAGGGAGGCTATATACTGAGATGAAAGGTGAGCTAAATTTGCATAGGTAAAGACAGGATAGGGATTTGTAATGGTGGCAAGACTCTGTGACTGGGATGAGGTGCTTGGTAAAGTTGTAGTATGTGGCTGTGTGCAGTGATAATCTTGTAACCAAACTGGTGGTCCTCTGGGTCGATTGGATCTTCTAAGTGCTGGAGTAGGAGAAACATGTGGAGTCGAGACAGTAGCATTGGGGGAAGATAAATGAACCTGTGAGGAAGCAGATGGTGATGAGATGGAAGTATCAGGGACAGCCAACTCAAGTGAGCCATCAAAGGAGTCATTGAACACAGGATCTTGCTGAGGATATGCATTAGTGTTTGAGGGAACAGGGTCGTGATTTGGAGGTAAAGGAGCTGACAGAGGACTCGCAATGATGGTAGGGGTTGTAGGTGCAGTGGGTAAGGCAAAAGGAAAGGAGGGAGAAGAACTGTTTTGAGGCGGATTCCTGTATGAAGGTTGCCATTATGTGGGACAGGATCTTCTTTGAAAGGAAATACATCTTCATGAAAGATGACGTCCCTGCTATGTAGGATTTTTTTCCTATCCAAATCATAGAGCTTATAGCCCTTGTACCCGAAAGGATAACCGAGCAAAATACACCTCTTGGCTCTTGGTTCAAATTTGTCTATTGGGTGTGTATTGGCAGCGAAACAAAGGCATCCAATGACCCTGAGATCATCATAGGTAGGCTTCTGGTTATATAGCCTTTCAAAGGGGGTTTGCCAGCTGAGGTTTGCCATAGGAAGTTTATTGATTATATGAGTGGCGGCAAGGATGCATTCTCCCCAAAACTGTTTTGGTAGGCCAGCATGAAACCTAAGGGCTCGAGCTGAGTCTAGCAAGTATCTGTGTTTCCTCTCAACTACTCCATTCTGTTGGGGAGTACGAACAATGGACTTTTGGTGAATGATGCCATTAGCAGAAAAGAAATCAAGGCAAGTGGAGTTAAGAAACTTAGTACCATTGTCACTGCGGATCATGGTAATCTTGTGCTGGAATTGTGTATGTACCATATGAACAAAGTGTTTGATGGTAAGGCCAACTTGAGTTTTGTTTTGCAAGAGGTGTGTCCAGGTTGTTCGAGTGTAATCATCAACGATGGTGAGAAAATAATGTGCTCCACATATATTGGCAACCTTATAAGGGCCCCAAACATCCAAATGAATGAGTTGAAAAGGAAATGAAGTGTGAATTGAGCTTTTATTAAAGGGCAGTCTATGCATTTTGGCTTGTATACAAATATCACAAGTAAATGTGTCTGACAAATGTTGTATACAATTGGGTATGTGCTGCATTTTTGAAAAAGAAGTGTGTCCAAGTCTTGCATGTATTATGTCAAGACTTGGATTCTTACAATTGACTGAGGTTGAAGAAAAATTGGAATTGGAATTAGGACATGCTACTGCCTGACTTGAACCATCTTTACTCTGGCCACACTTAGAAGAGAAATCCAGACCACTAAGGGCTTCAGCTTGGTCATTAGACTTGAACTGATATAGTCCATTGTCCACAGGAGCACATGCCACGGTAAGGTTAGTTGAAAGGTCCTGAAACTTGCACAAGTGAGGGGTAAACACAGCGAATAAGTGCATGTCAGTCAAGAGTTTATGGACTGAAATAAGGTTGAACTTGAAATCTGGTACATAGAGAACATTGTCAAGGGTTAGATTTGGACATAGCCTGACTTGCCCTACCTGTGAAACCCTTTTAATGGTTCCATCAGGTAGGGTAATGTGGACAGGTTTGGCTAGTGGCTGAACATTGTCAAGGAAGGACAGATTATGAGTCATATGGTCAGAGGCACCGGTATCTACAATCCATGAACCATAATAGCTATTTTTCACAAGACATTCAATGCTAGAATGAGTCATAGGATATGATTTAGATTTTGCCATACCTGCAAAGTGTGCATAAGACTGTGGCCTGCTAGCTTGCTGTTCTGAGCTTCCTTTCATTAGTTTCAACATTTCTTGTGCTAAAGCCTGAGCCAAGTTGGAATCAATTTGTGTGTTGTTCTGCTGTGTACTGCATTCTTCAAGTGGACTGTCTGACATTGGACCTGCCTGGCTTGCCATGTTTGCTATTGCTGATGCTCGAGGAACTCTTCGACCTTTGCCTGCTTCTTTTGTCCCCTCATACCAATCAGGATAACCAATGAGCTTGAAACATTGATCCTGAGTGTGGCCTGCCTTCTGACAGTGATCACAGAACTTACTGTTCTTCAGTCGTTTGCTGTCCCTTCTGTTTTTTGTATTAAATCCTCCTTTAACTGCCAAAGCATTAGTGTATTGTTCTGCCTCTCCATTTGACATACCAGACACTTTTGTGGACATGGCAGCAATTTCCTTATATAAATGTGATTGACTGCCAGTAACTAACCTTTGGGTTTCAACTCTTGCAATCATGCAATAAGCCTTATTAACATTTGGCAAAGGATCCATTAAAAGGATTTGCCCTCTGATGGAGTCATATCCATCATTCAATTTCATTAGGAAATGCATTAGCCATTGTTGCTGATCTAGTTCTCTAGATCTCTTAGATGCACCACAATCAGCCTTATGAATGCAATCACAACTTGGTATTTCACTCAAATTATCTAATTCATCCCACAATCTTTTGAGTTTAGTGTAGTACACAGCAATACTGTCATTTTCTTGATGCAACTCAGCAATTTCCTTTTGGATTTGATAGAGAAGTGGCCCATTGCTTTGACCAAATCTCTCAGCCAACTCACTCCATAATTCCTTGGCCGAACCAGCATAGAGAAAAGCTTCAGATAATTCAGGAACAATTGAATTTAACAACCAGCTAACTACCATATTATCACAACGGATCCATTGTTCATATTTCGGAGAGGTAGAAGTAGGTCTTTCACATGTTCCTTCTATAAATCCTATCTTTGTTCTGGTTCGTAGGGCTATTTTGACTGATCTACTCCATTGTTGGAAGTTAGTGCCATTCAATTTGATATTAGTAAGGCACATACCAGGATGATCTGAGGCCTGCAGTGAAAGAGGATCATTGTTGTATCCTTCGTTCAAGTTCTGAATGACTGAATAGCTAGCAGCTTCTCCTTCCATGGCCATTGATGAACAGTCAGGGACAGGCCAAGATTGATCAGCTCTGTTTCAAGATTTGAGTAAGCTGCTAAGTGAACCAAAGCAATCTGCCTGCAGCTCTGATACCATGTGAAATTGGAAAAGAAATGGAAGAAGAACAAGAATTTGGTGGTGAGAATGAAGAGAATGAAGAAAACTATTGATTAAGGATTTCTTTGATCGACCCTCTGTACATCGTGATGGAATGTGTATATATACAGAGAAGCTATAACAAGCAGTAACAAACCAACCTCCTTATAACAAACTCAACACCAAACGTAACAACCTTCCTGTGCTTAACTAACAAAAATAACTAATTTAGGAAAACAGGTAAAGATACATCCAAGGCTCAACAAGAACATAAGAAGATATTAAAGCATCATTAAGAATATTCGTTATACTTTTAACATTGTTAGGTTAAGCCACTAAAACTTTTGATTCTAAAACTTTAATAACTAAAACTTCAAACTCTAGATAATTTACACCCTAATTAGTTCTTTAACTCTCTTTATCTATATATATATATATATATATATATATATATATAATATAGATATATATATATTTGTCATATATCTATATATAGATATATATATATATATATATATATATATATCTATATATATATATATATATCTATATATTACTATATACGCATATATATATATTATATCAATATATATATATATATCTATATATAATATATATATATGGGTGTGTGTGTATGTGTGTGTGTGTGTGTGAGATTATTAATGAAGAATAAGTTACTATAATAGTTGCAAAGTATAATACCATATTTATGGTTAATGTTTCATCAAATATTAATATTTCAATCATAGTGAGAATTATCAAAATTTTTGATTAAAGAATAAAAACTCACAATTTAAAACAAAAAAATATATGTATAAATCCCCCATGAATCCTTAGTGCTAATTGTGGTTCAAATCTTTATAATTCATTTCCTTTACATATTCAACATCAAAAAATACAAGATATAGGAAACCCGGTGAATTTTTATTCCATTTTTTTTTTTTGATAAGAGGTGAATTTTTATTTTAAGAAAAGGGAAAACAAGGGTGAAATTCTTTGGACAAACTAATTATATCTTCCAACTGTAACTCTAATATCTTTTGAGTAGAGTGCTTTGCGGAAGATTTAGAAATACATTAGTAAGATTAAATAATGCTTTTAAGGAAACCTTCTAAACCATTGGATAAAAGAGACTTCCACATGTTACTACGGATTATCGCGCCCCTGTTGATCCTTTTCTTTTTGGTTGTAGTTCTTCTTACTGTAATACTGTTGATTGGTCTACCATTGACATAAATTGTCTCCAACGGTTAGAATATTTTAACTAGCCCTAAATTGATCATTGCCTTATATTGATCTTAATGGTCCATGAGTGGCCTTGGCGTCAGGCCAATAGAAATTTGGAAGATTTGATCATGCTAGTGCAATTCACTTAGTTTTTTACAGGCATTTGCACGACTGGTTAGAATATTTTAGACAAAAGTTTAAGAGTTTTGGACGTCAATACTCTCATTTTCAGGTTTTTTAATGAGAATAATTTGTATTTTAGATTTGGCATCCAGTATGCCAATAATTGAGGTTATTTATTTTTAATATACCATAATCAAGTCAATCATAATTTGATTTGCTGATTTGCTGCCTTGTATCTTATTTATTACCTGACACATATATATTTTTCTTTAGGTTTTCCTGCACCGTCTTCCCACTTTTGATAAGTATGCTATTGCTTCATCGCATTCTAAAGTTTGAAGACATTGGTTTTATTTATCTTATGATTGAGTAATAGATGCTTTTACTCAACATTTTAGAACATGGAAAGTGTATTTTCATTCAATTTCTAGCATGTCTTCTCACATTTGATAAGTAAACTATTGTGTTATCAAATCGACACATAACTCAAGGTACCGCTGACTTGAAATTGGTCCATGTATTAAGATAATATCCCCAAAGGTCCATAAAAAGTGATGAATTTAAAAGTCAGAATATTTTCATCCAAAGCCCTAAAGGGTGGAATTGTTAACATCCAAAACCCAAACGTTTGGCGTGCTTTTAAAAATTTTTCCTTTCAATAAAAGATGAAAAAGCTACTTTTAAAACATCATACACAGTGTCACTAAGTCTTTAAAATACTAATTATTGTACCTTGCTTCCCACTGTCAGTGTTATGAATTTTTTTTCCTGATAAATTTTGGAACTTTGCTAACAAAATTAGAATATTTTTTTTAGAAAAGATTTGTAAAGTGGACACCGACCTTGTGACACTCAAAGGAGACATTTGGAGAAAACAATTTGGTTGGATAGATGACTGAATATCATATACATTTGCCATGTTAGGGCTGAATCTAATAAAGTTAGTCAAAAAAATTATATTAAAATGCATCTTCTTATTAGTAATGATAATTTTACAATTGATTAGAGCTGCCAAAAAGTTAGGTTCGGGTCAAATTTGGTTCGGATAAATTGGACAATGTTAATATTCGGACAAGAGATTGATGTTCAGTACCAAGTTTTCGGGTCGGACAATTCGGGAAGGTTATATTCGCATCAAAATCAGGTTCGAATAATAGAAATATAAAAAATGTTATGTCCAGATTCAAAATTTGGATGAAAAATTCATGACTGTACCCAGTCTTTTCCTGGTCGGACAAATTCAGGTATTTGGATAAGACAACTTTTTGTGAGCTCTACAATTGATACATGTTTTCTAGACTATTAGTACATTATTAATTTTAAAAAAATAAAAAATTTTCACTTCGATAAAAGGAGGAAAAAAAAATCTATGTATGGATCCCTACATTACTATAATTGCATATATCAAACAAATGTAACATGCACATCCAAAACAAAAAAAAAGAAAAAAGAAAAGAAAAAATCATTACCAGCCACCTGTCAACCCTTGCCATCGAAAGAACCTATACGTTCAATTTGTACATATTACAGTATGTTACATTATATCATCTGATATACCTATCATGTTATGGATTCAGCGGTAAGGGAGGACGAATTTTACTTGCAAGGTCAGGGGTTCGAATTCTCCCACCGTCGCGGCTCTTGGGAAGGCATCTCGTTGAAGAAGCTCTCAGCTGAAGCCCTACCCCATCCCTTGGTTTGGGATGAGCTCGACCCTCTGCCTAAAATTTCCGCACCAAAAAAAACAAAAAATTATATCATCTGATATTATTAGATTATATTCTATTATCAATATATATTTATTCAAGTGCTTTAATATTTATTACCCATGCTTAAAATTTTCAATTGAAATCTTGTAAATTGATAATAAATTATATTATAACATTCTAGTCATGATGTATCAATAGTAACTCAACTCTAATTTAATGTAAATCAAAGACTAATAAGTTGCTCTTGATCATAGTTTTATTTTCATTGGTTTTTTTTCGGATCCACGTCACAAAAGATAAATGATTTGGCAGCATGCGGTGGACCACTACCTGAGCTGGCTTAGCCTCTTGCATCTTAAGTCTGATGTTGAAAACCTTGAAGCCATCTTCACTGTCTTATACTACTCCGCTTATCTAGGAGGTGTCTCCATTACTTCTATCACCACCCATTCACCCGTTTGTTTCATTCACCCTGTCCTACTTTTGTATATTTCTTATTTCATTCATTGCATTTGCCCCCTTGTTTGCTCAACGCGCTGTACTTGAATCCTGTGTATGCGTACATGTGTTGTTGTCTGGTTTGCTTGATTGTTTTTCATGTCTTCTCACAATATTATTTCCAAAAACAAATAAAAATTGTTGGTCCAACACATTGCCTCCTGGATCCGCTGGCTC
The DNA here is from genome assembly GCA_029747015.1 of Carnegiea gigantea. Classification (NCBI taxonomy): domain Eukaryota; kingdom Viridiplantae; phylum Streptophyta; class Magnoliopsida; order Caryophyllales; family Cactaceae; genus Carnegiea; species Carnegiea gigantea. The sequence goes on from JAKOGI010001762.1 coordinate 117,862, forward strand.
GCCTACGTCCCTTGCATTGGCCTACTGGTGGACACGGATGGACAAGCAAAGGGTGGGGTCGGCTCGATGCCAAAAACAATTCATATCGTACGTCATATTCTTCTTATTAATAAATGCACTTGTCACTGTGTTTTCAACTTTAATGAGAAATGACGCGTTAATAATAACGCTAATTAAGAGGGTGTTTTAAACATTAATTTCAGTGGGATTTTTGGTTTGGGAAAAAACATACCAACTATACGTATGTTTTTAAAATAATACAATTTAAAAGATACAATTATTCTTTGAAAACTATTTGATAAAAATAATCATTGAGAGTGCCTCAAAGAGAAAAAGATAACATAACCTGATTCAAACTTAACCCGACTCGTATTCGAACCAAATTATCTATTTGCCAAGTCTAGGGATGGACATACATTGTCTAAATCCAATATGATAGTATCTAATATCATATATATATATTAAAAGTTGGATACAAATCATGTATGAATGACATGTGGTAAGTTGATGTGGTATAAAACAATAAATTGGCAAGTTTCAATTGATGGATATTAGTTGACTCATATTAATAACATTAATGTTATTAACTAGGATTTATTAACCTTCAAAAGAAAAAAAAACTAGGATTCACTATATGTTATTATATATGTTATTACTTTGCGAATGAAATTTAATTTTATAAAATCTAACTACATAGGATTTGAATATCCACACAAGAGTAAAGCTAATTTAACACAGTGCTCTATTAAATTAAAAGAATTGACCACTTAATAAAACCACTTAATGAATAATTTATGCAATAATTAGTAGAATAGTAACATGTTCTTAACTAAATCATATTAAAAAAAATATATAATGCATCAAATGACAAGATTATGACTTCCATATTACAGGTTAAAACTTAACCTAATTAAATAAATAATTTTAATATTAAAAAAATGTAATTTTAAGTGACGTAATTGAAAACAAGAGAAAATCTATGTTTCTATGAACGATTACGATAGCATAATAGTTATTCTATCATACAAAATTTAACTTATTTTAATAAATCAATATATTTTAATTATTATTGAATAACAAAATTAACTCAAGTCCTTGCATAGCAAGGGATATAACACTAGCATATATTAAAAGTTGAATTGAACTCATGTATGAGCGACACGTAAACTTGCCATGTAGAATGTCACATATGAGTTAATAGCCATGTGAGATACTTTAATACAACATAGGATACTACATGAGATTTAAAATAAAAAGAAGAGGCTATGTAGGATGGATGTAAACTTAATATAATATTAATTCTATTTAATAAGGTAACTTCTCACATACCTTCCTATTATTTAATAAAATTTAATCATAAAATATATATGATTTAATGATGAAAATATAACAAAACAATGTGAGTTATACATTAATTAACAATAAAAAAGTATGTTATTAGTAGGAAAAAAATAAAGAAGATTCGCTTTACTTTTGCGTCAATAAAATAATATAATATATCAATTTATTGTTTGCTTTTTCTATAAAAAAATCTATTTTTCTAATAATATATTAAAAAATTATTTAACTTACACTCTTATATCGTAAGCATATAACCCTAGTAATATATAAATGTTGATTACATAGGTTGTTTCGAGGACAAATGTCACAATATAAATGGTTTTATATATTTTTTTCTTGTTAAATTTCTCATTGGTTTTTATACCATGACTAATGTCTAAATACATGTATGTCTTTAATTGAAGAACTAATTTAATTTGTATAAGGATATATAGGGATGGGAATGTGTACTTAATATTCTATTTTTAAAGTTATTTATCTGAAGAGATAATTAATCTTCTATTAAATTTTATATTAATTGGGCAATTAACAAACAGTCATGCATATAAGTTCAAATGAGATTCCATCCTAAAATCAATTAGTAATGGGTTACAAGCTTATAAACATGCTCAAATCCTTTCATTTAATCAATGTGGGACAACACCCATTTTCATACTTCAACATGCTTTCTTACGTGTAGGTTACTAATAAGGCTCAATATGTGTACACAATTTTAATCAAACGGGCCGATGGTAAATCAAGATCGAGCAACCTTTCCATGTTAAATTTTATATCAATTGGACAATTAACAAAAAGTCATGTATATAAACTCAAATGAGGTTCCATCTCAAAACCAATTGGCCATGAGTGGAGTAACTCACAAGCTTATAAACATGCTCAAACCATTTTATTTTATTAATGTACAACAATACCCACTTTTATACTCCAACATCTTCCAATCCTTACATAAGAGTTTTATTTTTAAAAAAAAATTAACACGAAATTTGCCACAATGCACTTTATTTTGAATAAAAACTCTAATTAATCAAATGCATTGGATTGGTTTGCAGAAATTAATTAAAAAATTAAAAAATTAAAAAGTCAATCAATCATAACAAAAGAAAGCATATTCGTCATGCAAAGTATGGTATGATAACTAGTATTCTTAATAAGAGGAAATCTGCATCAAATACTAAATTGAATTCGATGAAATCGGAAAACAACTATCTGGAATTTATTGATTGCAAGCGGATATGTGTTTGGAGCTACTAACCCTAATTACTTTTGGAATTCAATGTTAAAAAATTAAAAAATCAATCAATCATAACCCCCAAAAAAAAAAATCATATCATTCGTCATGCGAAGTATAGTATGATGACCAATATTCTTAATGAGAGAAAACACACATCAAATACTAAATTGAATTCAATGAAATCGGAAAATGACTATCTGGAATTTATTGATTGTAAGGGGATATTTGTTTGGAGCTACTAACCCTAAGCACTTTTGGAATTCACGATAGTTTTACTTAAACTAATTCAACATTGATTCGATATGAGCAAGCCTACTTTTTACCGTTCTCATAATAGGGCTGTTTAGTTGCCGTCAAAAGTTTGCTTTGTTTTGTAAGTTGAAAAAGAGGGAAAAATGGAACCCAACCCAAAGAGAGAAGCGATACGGTGAACTCGAGACACAAAGCAGCAAGTAAAGCTCGCATGGAGTACTCGTACTTCAAACCGCACCTGGGACAAGTATACGACCGACTTATTGCAGTCGTTGCCAATTATTTCCGTAATCATTAGTTCCCGTTATTATTAGTTCCTACTTCCTAGTCACAACAACAATGTGTAGACAACCTTTAAGGGAATATCTTGTGTTGTCGAACCCTGAAGTAAAGGCGAAAGGGTACATTCAACAATAGAAGAATACTAGTATGCATTCCATACTTTCCACGGATATGTGTTGAAATTTTATAGTCTTATTATTTTTTTTTCCATGAATGTTTGCATGCCTTTGAACTTTGAAGTTATTAAAATATCAATAAAATCTTCTACAAGCTTAGCTCGGAATTTAGAATCAAACTAACTTTGATCACTGCATAGACATAATTAGATTACAGCTACAAAAGAAAAATGAAAACATATTACTATCAAAAGAAACAGTAAACAAATTGAATTTGACTTATTATTGTTTAAGAAATAGATATAACTTCAATTTATTGCTCCCATAAAAAGGAAAAGGCAATTATATCTTTACATGTATCAATCAATACCACCTTTGTACTAACCTTTTCATTCTTCTAATATTTGCTAACAAAACTTCACAAATGTAAGTCTCAAATTTAGTTTTTCAAAAAAAAAAAAAAAGGGAAGAAAGATTATACAAATGTGCATCAATTTTGAGAATGATAGAAATAAGAATATCGCTTTTGCATTAAAAAAAAGAGAAAACACATATGTCATTGAATTAAATACAATAAAAGATTATAGTAATCTTTGCTTAACCAAAAAGGGTAAGAGTCAATAATATCCTTAGATTATTTTCATCTTTTACTCTAAATTTGTAACTGCTAAAATTATTTATAATTTTGATATTTAATGATTCCTCAATTGATATTTGACTAAGAGAAGTTGTCCACATATATTACTGGAGTCTTTAACTATTAAAGGAAAAGTTTCTTCAATACTTGGCATATGTTTAATGTCATTTGGCCTATGGGGTAAGGGGTGCCTCTTGAAGCATATTAGTATATTTGGATACTAAATGATGAAAATTGAAATATCAGTCCATTCAACTTATTATGGTTGTCTCCATGACTTTGTCATAATTAAAATTACAATTTATTTTTTTAATCATACTTTATTTTAAATTTGTAACCGTTAAACTAATTAAATAAAGAAATAATCATTTAATATTGATACTTGAATATGGATAATTATATATAATCATTATTAATTAATTTAATTTAATATTTAGTGACATCATTATGTTAAATTTATAAGTGTTAGATTAATTGAAAAAAGAAAAAAAATCATATGGTATTGATGTAGATCTAAGAAAATTAATAGGAGACAACCAATAGGAACTTGCCACTTGTCAAAACACCATCAACTTATTCAATCCATTCAGTTTTATATTATATATATAATATAATATATGATTCTACACGTTATTTATTTTTATGTTGTTTATTTATAATTACTTGCAAAAAGATAAGGTACTTACAAGTAAACATACAAACAACACCAAACTCTAGCTAAAAGAATTAAAGATGACAATTGACCAGATTCAGATCAAATGTTGAAACATCCGAGTTCGAAACTGGTTAAGATCGGATGCAAAAAAACTGATATGAATCCGAATTGATAGGGGAACCTTTGAATTCGCTTCGACTCGATCCAAATCGGAGTTGCATTTAATCTGATCGGATTGATGTGATTTTCCTCACAACAATTTTGTATTTTTTGATCCGAACTCATTCCATCCACCTTTCGATACGATAACAGACATCTTCTAGTCAAATCAACCAAACTTTTGAACCTTGCTAAACCAGGGAAGATGGACAAATGACAAGGAGGCAAATGACGTCGACGGCCAGGTCGACAATGGAATAAAACTAAGACTAAGAGCGGTAGAGTCGATTAAGCTACTAATGGGGGGTGGCTGTTAGGGACCTAGCATCGGATTAGAGGTAGACTTTACATTTGTAAAATTTTAGATTTGAATTTTAATTATTTTACAAAATAATTAGAATGGATTGAAAAATTGGATTGGATATCATCTCTCCTCTGAATTCAATTCGAATTTAGATTATTTTCTTAGACTTGGACTGTAATTTTTTTTTCTCAGATCCTTATCAGACTATTTCTCCTCAAACCAAATTGGATGTGCCTCAAAGTAGAATGTAATTGTCATCTCTAGAAAGACTAAACAAACCCAAATATTTATTTAAATGACCACCTAAATAGGAAAAATTCTGACGCTGAAGGAGCAAGCAACTAATGCAATCCAAAACTATGATCTGCTAAAAAAAAGTGGTGTCCTCTCTCTATTACTCTATGACCACTAACTTGAAATATATGCATCTGTGAAGAAATTTTCAGTTTGATTTCGGTAAAGAGGACTTGGTCCGACCCACCATGGTCCATGCATGGCGCGCCTTGTTTGTTAAAAGAGTATACGGGATAGAATAGATTCATTTATTTAAAAAAAAAAATCACAAGATATATGAGGAGAGTTGTGGAACTGCATTCATGACATTAATCACTTATTGAGTCCCAAGTTTATATACAGATTCATATACGTATTATCGTAGCGGCATTAGCTATTTTTAACTTGATACTTCTTTAAGCTCCAAGTGCCCGTATTAGGCACTTCCAGTCTTCCACCACTTATAATAAATTTTTATTGTGCATGTTTTCATTAGCTTCTTTTTTTTCCCCCTCTTTTCCCCCTCTTTTTGATGGTTGTTGTTGTCATCAGGGGCATGTTTCCCTTGTGCGATTCGGGTCAAGACCTGTTAGTGACTTTTTAGTATTTGGTGCGGGTATAGCGATTTCCATAAAACGGTAATTATGAGAGTTATGATAATTTTCACAATCTTAGCCGTATATGTGGCGATATTTAATCTCTACCGTTAATTTTTATTTTTTAATGGCATTAAATTTAATATTTTTAAATTATTAAACTTCTGATAATTAATTAGAAAATTATTTTTTAAGGACATCTTTGAATTGTGAAAAATTATATTTTTAATTCAATGAAAGATCTAAGAAACATTAAAAAAACAATTAAATTATTTGATTCATGAACCCCAAACCACCTTCCAGTGTTTCCGGCCATTAGTTCCACATTTTCCAGCGAGATACTGCTGAAGTTGACACCGACCAAGTTACATTTGGCCGACGATATTTTCAGCGACCTCCCCCTCCCCCCAAACTAACGCACCTTAAAAGATCGAAAAGATAAACTTTTGTCGAAATGGGAGTTGGAAGGTCACGAATGCTGGTAGTGATCTGATCTCAGCCGGTGCTGCTGTTGTCGGCGGCAATGGGCTGGGCGGTCGTCTGATCTTGGTCGGTGCTGCTGTCGCAGTGGCGATATACTAGGCGGTGTGTCGTTGAATAGGATGGGAGTTGAAAGGTCACGAATGTTGTGAGGTTGAATCAGCAGCAGACCAGTTATACATGACACGACAAAATATGCTTCAAGCAAAGCCTAACAGCTCTATGGTTGGGTTCCTTACACGGTAGTGGGGAGTCACAGGTTCACTTGTCAGCAGCGCAAGTTAGGCCGTGTTCGGCAATAGCGTTTTGAGTAGCGTTTAGTGTTTTGACCAGGTTAAGGTACTAATTAGTTAATTTTTAGTGTTCGATAAACTAGTATTTTGATTAGCATATCAAGTAGCGTTTAGTGTTTTAAGCAGCGTTTTTGAAAAGTTAATAGTATTAACGTTCGACATTTAAAAGTAGCATTTTATATTTTTTAACCAAAAGATATCCTTTAAAAATTTTGTCTTTGAAAATTATCTATATCCTTTTATGTAAATTTACATTAATTAGGTAGCACAACAGCTAAATTTATCGAATAAATTAGTTTCAACTACTCATCTAGACAGTTATTCGCTAACAGCCAAATTAGAAATGCTATCCGTTATCTAAACAGCTATATGCTACCTAAACTGCTATCTACTACCTAAACAACTAATTTTGCCGAATAGGGCCTTAAAAATTTTGCGAAAAATAGGACGCGACAGCATATGATTTTGAAAATTTGCTTGGATTAGAGAGCATTATTGAATGCTTTCCTTAACAAAATTATTTAGAAAATATTGTTCCCTCAAAATCCAAGAGTTTCTATACAATAAGAATTCTTTTCTTAGTAAAAAATTAATTTTCTTATTTGTGGGGATCCCATAAGATTTGCGTACTTCTACCTTTCAATTAACGAACTAATGAATTGTGTCTAAAATTTTTGTAACAAAGTTACATCTATACTAGTTCATGGGTTAGGGCAAAAGGTAAAGAGTCACCATGATGGGTGGGAATAAAAAACTAACCTAAAATTTCGCTCAACAAAAAAGAAAAAGAAAACCGGAACTAAAAATTCTCAAAATCAAGCTCAGGGAGATTCAAACCTCAAACTTGCACTATGGCAATTAACAGATTAACGATAGCAGCCATCTTCATTCCTGACAATTCTTGCAGTTTAACAAATGATATTAATAAGCACTTAATAGAACAACAGCGAAACGAACCTCCCACTGCACGTCGACCCATCCCATCAGACGTCGACCTGTCTACTGGTGGACGCCGACCCGTCTACTAGTGAATCTGAAACTCGTTGTCGACCAAAGCGTTCACCGTCTCTGATGTTTGAAAAGCCGGCAACTTTCACATGGGGTGGGTGCACGAATCAGAATCTGCATTGGATGGAGGGAGGTCGCCGGTTACTACAGCTTCATCAACCCTACCGATACTGCAACCGACCCTCCATTGTTTCCGGCCATGGAAGGGGAAGGGGAAGGGGGAAAGTTTAAAAATTAATTAATTTATTGATTTTAACTTTTTATTGAAATTGAAAGAGTGAAACTATTTTATTCCTCCAAACATAAAATTCATAAATTAATTTTATTCCTTTTAAAATACATCATTTTAATTTTAAGAAATAATTACAAAAATTAACGATTTATATCGAATCATACCAAGTATATAGATCACGGAAATTACGGTAATTTCCGTAATTTCCATTTAGTGGAAATTACCTCACCCGTTGCATTTTAATATTACTTGTTTGTGTTCATGTTATTGCATGAAATCTTTAAATTACGAAAAATATTGTCAGGAGAAAATATAGTTTTTAATATTGTTTTAATAAGTAATATATTTTATATATATTGATGCAAAAATATCTCAACATTAAGGAAATAATTCAACGGGAAGTTAACATATTCTACAGTAAAAGATTCCCTTACATGCACAACTTGATCACGGGCATCATCCTAGTTGCATATGATACAAACTTGTGTACCCCATAGAAAATTTTTAGGTTGTGCACATACACTTTCTCTATCAAGAGCATAATTTTAATTTCAAGACTAATAATTATACCATGATCTCGCATGATGGCTTACCACGAAGGCCTTGAGGTTTGAGTTAAATCTCCTTGCATCACCACAGCAAGTCGGATATCAGAATTTATTGATTACATTTATACAAAGTATAAATTAAGACCCAAAATTTTCCTATGTTGATTCCACCAGATTAGATTGTTTGATGCCATCTTTCCTTTTTTTTTGTTTTTTTTTGTTTTTTTTTTTTGATGGAATGACATCTTTCCTTTCAATTCTTAAAGAAAACACCAACTCAATTTCCCAAACTCTAAGAAGCTGCTATCTTGTAACCACCCACATACATCTCCTACTTGTAGCAATAAATTAAATTTACATCAAATCAAGTGCCTATATAAAAGTGATATATGTTATTAGTTAATAGAACTATGATATCATAGCGATCATAGATTTATTAACATGTCCATCAAATATGACCCAAATAACTTTAATAATATTCCTTGTCAAATCGAAATATAACATAGGGACAAAAAATTTGATAAAATTGTAAAAAATATTTAAGTGATTGAGATCAACATTAAGGGTTACATCTAAATATTCTCACTTCTTAGTAGGAAGTATAGATAAAAATACAACATACATGACAATACTAGAGAGAATGCATGATATATCACCAATACTTGATGTCATAGTCCAAAAAGTTGACCCTGTGAAAACAAGAAAGGGGTTAAACTATTAAAAAAACTAATAAAACTCGTGCAACCTAATTGGAAACAAAATAGAAAAAAAGTACTTCAAAAAAAATAAATTCTACATTAATGTATATCTATATTTATATTTGTAATTTATAATATCTATTAAAAAAACAAAATGCTAAAGCGAAAACAAAATTTCATTAAGGGTGCAAGCACAATTGGGATAAAACAAAATGGAAGGACAATAAAAAAAAAACTACCTTAAATGGGTCATGGCGACTGAGCATTTGAATGCCCTGCACCAACATTTTCTATTTTGGCAAATTTTGCAAATCTATAACATCAAAAAAGGATACAATGCTAAAGTAGAAAAAGTTTAATTAATGTTGTAGATAGAAATAGGGACAAAATAAAAAGGACGAATAATTAAAAAACTACCTTGAATAGGTTATAACGATAATTAGTTTTTGAATGTCGGTATCAACATTTATCACATACAAAATTATACAAATTATACACGGAGAGAAGAAAATCGACGCTTACCGACAATTTCATGAATGAAACAAGAAATTTGAAAAAAAAAAAAAACCGAGGGGGAGAGACCTTAATTTTTACAAGGTATTTGGAAAGTAACTCAATTGATAAAGGGAAAGGAGTAACTAATAAAGAGGAATTTTTGGAAGAGAATATTAATTGATAAGTTGTCAAATATAAAATTTTATTTAGTTGATATAAAGATAAAGATAGAGATAAATTCCTAGGAAAAAAGTTTAATTAATAAACGGTTAAATATAGAATTTTAATAACTAATATAAAGATAAAAATAGAGATAAATATAAAGATAAGTGATAGTATATCTACTAAGTAATCTTTGGAAACTTGCAATTTAAAATGTAAAATAAATAAAATTGTAATTGTTGGGAGTATTTTACCAGGATTCAACTAAAATACTTGGATCGCTATTTCTTGAATTCTCAGCCCATCACTCATTTTTACGCTTATTGTATAAAGAAAGATTTCAACAAAAATGGAGACATTGTTTTGGTTTCAATTAATTAGTAGGATTTCACGCCTTCTAGGATCTTCTCCCTCAAAACTACTTCATGAAATAATGAAGCTATTTTTTAGTGAAAATTTCTTCTATTTTAATTACATATTTGTTTTGGCTATGGTATCCAGTGTGTTTAATATCGCATAACTTTCGATCAACAACTTCAGTTCTCCTTTATTTGCACAAGACACACACAAAAAAAAAAAAGGAAGATAATTAAAAACTGGAAGTAGTGTCACACTGTCACTCAATATGAAAACTAATGGGACCTACGAACAATGAACCGATCCCAAGCATATTCGAGGTTTTTATCAGCCTACAAAGAAAACTCCGACTAAGAGAACGATTGGTGCCCAAATATCTACTGGAGTCACTTTCAAATCTATGACAAGTTGGGGGATTGGAGTTGCAACTTGCGAGGAGGGATAATAAAGGTGAGTTAGGAATGACAGCAAATAGAAAATACTTAATATCGGATAAGAAGATGGGATGGACTTTCAATTTGACTTGTGGTGAATCAATTATTTATGGATTTATCTTTTATTACATTAGAGCCATATAAAGCTAGCAATTTTTTCTGGAATAGTACGTAAGTCATGGCCTAATTGTTAAGATTGACATCATGAGATCGGTCTCTTAAATGATTCTCTTCATTCTCATATTGTATTGCCTTTGTGGTTCATATAAAAAATTGAAAAAAGAAAAATGCTTGTTCATGAGACCACACCACCCGTCAACATGCGCCCTATATTGACCATCTCTCTTTGAACCCATCCTAATTGAGACTGTCATTATAAATGGAATCAAATAAGTTTGAAGGTTTTTGTTTTTGTTTTTTTTTTTTTAATGGCAAGTGAGTCTCCACTTCACTCCTCGTATAGACATGTAGTATGTGGAAACTAATCCCTGCCAAACGCCAATTAGAGACCAATGTAAAAGATGAGCAATTTATCCTCTCTAAAATCAAATCCTGGAGTAACTTCGCAAGCTGCATGCCACTGCCTCACGAGGCACTTGAGCAAAGCGGAATTTTTTTTTCCTTTTTTGGATCAGCCAATGGGGAAATATCTGACATATGTACGCATGTAACTGACAAGGTGCATACCCCGACGCTGATAGGTATTATTTATATATTTGATAATGTAGTTTCTAAATGTTATTATTGCATGAGCGTGGTGGCAGGGGTCATGTAAGTCAACACACACCACCTATTTCACTTCTTACCGCAACAATTTTTTTTTTTTTAACTTTTCAAGTTTATGCGTTTGTCTTTTTCGTGGATTAATTTTAAAATATTAATTTTAATTTGCTTTAATCTATTTTAATTTATTTTAACTCAATTCAACCTACTTCAACTCATTTGTACTATTTTAATCGAATTTAATTTATCACATAAAAAATTCAATCCACTTCAACCTACTTCAATCTATCTCAATTTACTTTACCCTTTTACCCACTCTAATTTACCAAAAAAAAATAGGCCCTATCTCATCAAAACTAATTTGCTCTTTTTTTCTTTATTATTTTTAATTAAGTCCTTTATTTCTCCTTATTTTTTTAAAAAAATGTTTAATGTTTGTCCCTTTGTTTTTACCTCATGTAACAAGCTTAAGCTAACTTTTGTTTTATTTTTTTTATTGATGAGTCAGTAAAGTCAACGGCAACATTTTATTTGTTTTTCTTATATATTGTTTTGTTTATTTATTTTACACGATTAATTAGATGAGTTGTGAATTTTTATAACTGTTATATTATATAAGAATATGAATCTTTAGTATCAAATAATGAACCCTCAATTTCTATTTAATGTATCTTTAGTTGTAAATGATGAATCTTCTATTTTTTCTGAAAGATAATTTTTAGTTACAATGATTATTTTAACCACTTCTTTTAAGTAATGAGCATTTTCAAAGATTTATTTGATGCTTGATTAAAAAAATATTAATTTTATGTGACTAACCCTTTTAAATTGAAAAAATTTTAAATTTTGATTTGTGATTTTTTTTTTTTTTGTGTCTAAATGATGAACCTATAGCAGATACTTGATGAACTTGTAGGCTTAATTGATGAAGCTTTTGAAACTTTAAATGATGAATCTTTTTTATTATATGATAATTCTTTTCAGGTATATACCTTATATTGTACTGATGTATTACGGTAGAATTGCTAAGCTAATAGTGCATGCAAAACGATAATTCCCCCTACGGGAAAAAAAAGGTTGCCATGACTTCATCTATGTAGTTGATAGAGTGGCATCCTTCAATGCAAACCTGGAACCACAGAATAGATTACAATAACAAACTACATATAGAATAAGGCAATTTTTATCGGCAGATGGATTCTTGACAGTTGCCAAACGATGCTCAAATCCCGTTCTTGCTTCTCCAAACTGATTAGCATAAATGCTTAGTGCTCGAAATCGACCTTTCTCTTTCCATATTGATATTTTTATATCTTATATTTTTGTTCAATAAAATGGTCTTTAAATAATAATATTTATTTTATAAATATAATATGATTATCGGATACTTATATTTAATTGTGAGATTTATTTTACAAATATATCCATAACGACCCCTGATTAAATTGTAACATTTAAGAATTGAGATCCAAACTTACTTTCTCTTCAAAATGATCCCATATCTTTTTAACTACTAACTATAAATTGTTACGTTATTACATATATTAAATTAAATGCAATACTTCGACGATGAATCCTTCGATTTTGAATTCCCTATTATACAATGAATGCAATTACATGCTTCAAGGTTATTTATATAGTTATCATACATGTATACTACTTGACACTATTATTTTCACCATTTTTTCCCCTCTTTTAATTCTTTTTTGAAAAGCCCATCAAATATGAGAATTGTTCTTTTATCATGCTAAAAATAGAACCCCAACTAAAAACATAGTTGTCAATCCAAATAATATGTGAAAAATAAAATAATTTATATAGATATTTTTAGTATCAATTAGTTAAATAATGCTTCGAATTAAAATAAATTATAAGACCACCGATTCTTTTAAAAAAATAATAAGATCATAAAATTTGGTCACATATTCGTACGAAGTACAGAATAGACACTAGTATTTTTCATTTTTTAATGAAAGGTAAGCATGCCGACCCAATGGGCCCTATCTCAGGGCAGTCCAATGAGCCCTGTACATACCATTGAAAACATGATTAAGAGAGAATAATTTTGCAAATTTATTATTGATAAGCAATATGCATACCATTAATGTTGCGGAGACTAAAATTTACTTTAGTACTTTAGATTTTTTCTTATTTAAAAAATTTCATTAAAGTATGTCTTTTTACTAAAGATTCTTCATTTTTTAAGTAAAATAATTAAAACAATAAGCATTTCTTGTCTTGATCATAAGCATTAAGGAGCATTGAGTTCATGCCCAAAATTGTCACCAAATTTTTAATATTTTTCCAATCAGGTTGCCAAGCGGTTTTTTTAAAACCTCAATGCCACTATGTTTAATATTTTGAAAATAATATGTCACCAAGTTTTTTTGTTTCTTTCCAATTTGCCACCATATTTTTATTTTTTTCCCTCCAATTTGCTACCAATAATAATAAATTGTACAATTACTTCGCGACAAATTAAGAAAATACATGAAATAGTGGTGTTAAAAGGAAAAAAAATAACTTAGTGACAGTTTGTTAAAAATAATAATGAAACTTCTCGGCATTTTTGGACATAAAGTCGTTCCTTCCGGGGCGGTAAAAAAGGCACTTGGCGTAAAAATTCAAAACCCCAACTATTCTGGTGATCTCAGTTCCATCATCAAGACATCAACTTCTTCTTGGTGGAATTTCACAGTCGTTTCTTGTTTGAACGGCTGCTAAGACTCCCTAAATTCATCTCTTTTCTCACTCAAAGGCTTTCCTTCCATACTCCACAATGGAATTGTCATCCATTAAACCCAATCAAGACTGCTTGCTCTAAGCAAGGTCTCCGAGGATGTCAAACTTGTGGTTATGATGCTTTGCTGCTCTTTTCTTTCCTGGATATTTTTCTGTCCTAGCATGGGTACGAAATCAGACAAAGGGTAATTAATTCTTTTCAATTAGATAGATAGAGTTTCAAATTGGGTTTTATTCCATCTGAGCAATAATGCATTTTATTATTTGATTGATCATGATGGGCGCTCTCAATTGTTTGTGTGACTGTGCTTTTAAGTTTTGGCCAGTATTGGGTTTTGATTTGATCAGACCCAGGTGAATTATGTGAACCATTGTTGTTGCCTTGTCAATGTTGCTCATCTATGGCTAAAAATATCTTTGCCTATCACCGAGGATGAAAGGATAAGTGCTTAGACATATTAACTTCACCAGACTTAAACCGCAGACTTGCTCAGCATCAAGCCAAGCCAATGAGTTCTTGGCCAAGTGGTTAATACTTAGCAGGACTATAGAATGTGTCCCACATTGTTTGTGTAGCTCTTATGTTCCTTTGTGTCACATCAAGTGTCCAATTAAGATGAGCCATTGTATCCCATATTCCACCAGTCATTTGTATTGTATTGTACTCTCTGTAGCTTGAGCGCTTGCTGTCACTATTTGACAGGTATAATAATTTATTTGTTTTTGTGCCTTGGGTTAGGCGTTGCATTTGTCAAATTTCTATTAGTTGAGTCCTTTTCTTTTCATTTTGAGATTTTTTTGGGGGTGTTTTCAAATAGAGCTCAGGTTTATATAAATTCATAGTATCCGTAGGAGTGATATACACAGAAAATTCTTTTACTGCAAAGAAGTCTTGCTTAATGGACAGTTGGGAAACCGACCTGTTGTTTGACTATGGCGGAAGCCACTCCTGGAGTGAGTCCACAAAAGAAATCAGTGTTCTACCTTGGTCTCAGGTAATCTATCTTGTGTATTGTTCGCATGTGGAACCTGGCAAGCTACCAAGGGGTTTTTTTTACATGTTTTACCCTGAAGTATCCGAGTTTCAATAATCCTGTTGTAGTATTTAGTGTATGACGCTAAAACAAAGAGTCAAAATTCATGGTAATAGCAGTACAGAGTGCTTATCATAACTTTGTATGATGTTGCAAAATAAGTTGCAAGTAAGCTGGCATATTTGGTAGTCTACATGGATGGATGCTTTCTTGCCAAAACTTTCCTTGTCCCCTGAAACAATCACATTGTGAAGTAAATGTGGATTTTATGCTAGTTAATGAGGCTCAGGTGTCACAGCGTTAAGTATCTGTTTAATAGGACGATAACTTGTGTTAAATTTTGTTCTTATGAGTTACATGCATGGAACAGGTTCAAGAATTGTATGAGCTTGCTGCTGAATATGAAAGGACGCATGATCCTAAGAAGTTGGAGGAGCTGGGAAACATCGTCACCAGTTTGGATGCTGGTGACTCGGTTGCTGTTGCAAAATCTTTCACTCATATGCTCAACTTAGCTAACCTAGCTGAGGATGTCCAGATGGCTCATCCCACTAAGGTTACAAACTTGAAGAAAGGGGATGTGGTAGATGAGAGTTTGGCAATAACTGACTGTGGTATTGATGAAACACTAAGGAAGCTTGTGGTGGATATGAAGATACCCCCTCAAGAAGTTTTCGAGACTTTGAAAAACCAGACAGTTGACTTGGTCTTCACTGCTCATCCTACGCAATCTGTTCGCAGATCTTTGCTCCAGAAGCATGCAAGGTCTGTCACCTGCTTGCTTTCCTTTTTAGTCAATTTGCACATGACTTGTTAATGCAGTATCCTAGTTTTTGTTCTGCCATTTTTGTCTCTGTTGAATGAAAGGCATCATGGTGCTGGTTTTATCTTCTTCAAGGGTAAGGCTGTGTATATGATTAGCTAACAATACTTAGTCACTTGCTTTGTGTAACTTTCTTTCGTTTGCCTCACCTTCTAGGCCTTCCTGTTGCATTCATAGCATGATTCTAGTGGTCGCCAACTCTGTTTATAATTGACTAACAATGGTGGTTCCCCTTTCCTCCACCCCCCCCTCCCCGCCCTGCCCGGTGCAGGATAAGGAATTCTTTGAATCAGTTGTTTGACAAGGAGATTACTCACAATGATAAGCAAGAGCTTGATGAGGCTCTTCAAAGGGAGGTATGTGATCGAAGCCACCACTGTTGGGATATCTTTCTATGCTAGATACCATCATTTAGAGAACCTTTCTATGTGTGTTGCCAACTGAAAATGAACACCATTCTAAGAGAAGATAGTTGCATATGCCGTTCACTGGAAACAGAAAAAAATAAAAAAATAGCCCTACTGGGAAAGAGTTGATATTTCTATCTTTGCATTTATGTGTGTAGCTTCTGATCATGTGACTTTTTTCCTCAGATCCAAGCTGCATTTCGTACAGATGAAATCAGGAGGGTTCAACCCACCCCTCAGGATGAGATGAGGGGTGGGATGAGCTATATCCATGAGACAATCTGGAAAGGTGTTCCAAAATTTCTGCGCCATGTTGACACAGCATTGAAGAACCTAGGGATAAATGAGCGTGTCCCCTATAATGCTCCTCTTATTCAGTTCTCATCTTGGATGGGTGGTGATCGAGATGGTATGATCTCTGTTTTTGGGAGCTTTTTGCACCTTATGTATGGAACTTCTAGCATTGTTTAAACACAAGCTTAGGTACTGCAAGGGTGGATTTGCTAAAAGGCCATCATCTTGGTGTCATCTGAGAATTAGTTTCCTTCCCTTATATGGTCAGCTCTTCATTGTATTCTGGATGAGATCTTTATTTATGTCTATGTGTGCATATGAGCCTTGTTCGCAGACAATCCTTGGAGGTGGTTCATGTTGGTACTGTCATTCTGTAGCTTCTTTTGATCTGGACTCTTTCTATGCAAGCAGGAAATCCAAACGTAACTGCCGTAGTCACTAAAGATGTATGCTTACTGGCCAGAATGATGGCTGCTAATCTCTATTTCTCCCAGATAGAGGACCTCATGTTTGAGGTATACAGTACGCCTTTTCCCCCCCCCCCTGTGGATATTAGACCTCTCATTCAGCAATGGCTCATTTTTTCAACCATTTCATTTTCCTGATAGTTGTCAATGTGGAAATGCAATGATGAACTCCGTGCTCGAGTAGACGAACTTCTTAAAGATTTGAAGAAAGATTCCAAACACTATGTTGGTATGCCTTATTATACTATCACTATCATCCGTTGGATGCAAATTTTCCCGTTGCAATGACGCGTAATGATCCTAGAGAAAGTGATGTAAGTCATTTGTTATGCAATGATCTTTTGTAGATTTCTGGAAACAAATTCCTCCAAATGAACCCTATCGTGTAATTCTTGCTTACGTGAGGGATAAGCTCTACAATACCCGTGAACGTGCTCGTCACTTGCTGTCAAAGGGGTCTTCAACTATCCCTGAAGAGGCAACTTTCATCCATGTTGCTGAGGTTTGCTTGCGGATATTATATTGTCCTTGCTCTTTATGTGTTTATCCTTAATATTTTGTTGTGGTGTTTCTCATTATTAACCTGATTTTCTTCATCTGTTCTACTGTGATAGTTTCTGGAGCCTCTTGAGCTGTGCTACAGGTCACTGTGTGATTGCGGTAACCAGTCTGTTGCTGATGGAAGTCTTCTTGATTTCATGAGACAAATTACTACTTTTGGGCTTTGTCTCACGAAGCTTGACATAAGGCAAGAATCAGAAAGGCACACTGATGTGATGGATGCTATTACTAGGTATCTGGAGATTGGATCCTATCGAGAATGGCCAGAAGAGAAGAAACAGGAATGGCTCTTATCTGAGCTTCAGGGCAAACGCCCATTGTTTGGTGCCAATCTCCCTAAAAGTGCAGAAGTTGCTGAAGTATTGGACACATTTCATGTGATATCAGAACTCCCAACAGAGGGTTTCGGGGCTTACATTATCTCCATGGCTACTACTCCTTCGGATGTGCTTGCTGTTGAGCTTCTGCAACGTGAATGCGGTGTTAAGAATCCATTGAGGGTTGTCCCATTGTTTGAGAAGCTCTCTGACCTGGAGACTGCTCCTGATGCCATGGCCCGCCTATTCTCTATAGATTGGTACAGAAATAAGATTAAGGGGAAGCAGGAAGTCATGATTGGGTACTCTGATTCTGGTAAGGATTGTGGTCGTCTCTCAGCTGCATGGCAACTCTACAAGGTCCAAGAGGACCTAGCAAAGGTTGCCAAGCAATTCGGGGTGAAGCTTACAATGTTTCACGGACGAGGGGGGACAGTAGGACGAGGTGGTGGCCCCACTCATCTTACACTTTTGTCTCAGCCACCTAACACTATCAATGGATCACTTCGTGTTACGGTGCAAGGTGAAGTAATTGAACAGTCCTTTGCGGAGGAGCATATGTGTTTGAAGACACTCGAGAGGTACACAGCTGCTACACTTGTACATGGGATGCATCCCGCAGTCTCTCCACTCCCAGAATGGCGTGCTCTATTAGATGAGATGGCAGTTATTGCGACAAAGGAGTATCGCTCCATTGTTTTTGAGCAGCCTCAATTTGTGAAGTACTTCCGCCTTGTAAGTTTTTACAGGTTCCTGGGTTGCATTGAAACCTCCTATTGCCATTCCTATGGACCATTTGCATCATTCTCCTTCTTGTTTATCTCTTTATTGGTCATTGATCTAATTGCAATAAAATTAGGCTAGTGGAGCAGCATTAGATATGAGACATTTATCATTAACGTACTAATCTCCATAATTATAAAGAAAAAGAAAAGGTAAACTTTAATGCATCTCATTTTTTCCTCCAGCATATTAGTTAGTGGTCTTATTGTGCCTTCATCTGATGTACGATATCTAGTTTCAATTAATAGGCAGTTTCAGCTGAGTGCATGCTCCTAGAAGTTGGAACTACATATATCCCTCTCCTTCCCTGCTGTCCCAAACCACTGCCTTAAAACTACCCTTCCCCTAGAAGTTTCTTATCTTATTTCCTGATGCAGGCGACACCAGAGACTGAATATGGACGCTTGAACATTGGAAGCCGTCCAGCAAAGAGAAAACCAAGTGGTGGAATCGAATCACTCCGTGCAATCCCTTGGATCTTTTCATGGACCCAAACGAGGTTCCATCTCCCTGTGTGGCTGGGTTTTGGTGCAGCATTTAAGTATGCTATTGAAAAAGATGCAAAGAATCTTGAAATGCTCAGAGAAATGTACAGGACGTGGCCATTCTTCAGAGTGACTATTGACATGGTTGAAATGATGTTCGCTAAGGGGGATACTGGAATTGCTGCCTTATATGACAAACTTCTTGTGTCGGAGGATCTGCTGCCTTTTGGGGAACAGCTGAGAGAAAAATATGAAGAAGCTAAGCGTCTTCTTCTGGAGGTAATATTTGGCCTACATCATTGGTTGAATGCAGTCTTATAGGCATCTGATTCTCCTGATTTTGGAAAGGAAAGCATGTAAACTATACCAATGGAGTTTTTTCGGGATATTGAAACACTCACTATTGGATTGCTTTAAACTTCATCATGTTACGGTTGTAGAGAAGTAGAAGGGAAGTGGGTGGATATTAGTGACTTAATCTTCCATTGTTTTGCGTTGATAATATCTAACCAATTCTTACATGTAGCCATAGACAATATTTTGTTACTCAAAGAAATGGTTTCTTCAGGTCGGGTCTGTGAGGTTTGTTTCATATTAGATTTGAACATGCTTTGATGAAAGGGGCTGCAAATTCAAGTGTGTCATAAATTGTTCAGCACACTTGTTGAGAAGATGGACTTGTCATTGGTTGGGTAAATTTTGGGCCTAAGTCTAATTTGGCAGGGTTGGATCAGTTTGGGTTACCTTCAGGTCTGAATTTAGGTGTTCCCACTCATGTATTGCCTCGCCGGGTTCCACCGAGGACGAAACCAACTTCAACTAACTCAAATTTCACACTTATTTCTCAGGTTGCTGGGCACAAGGAGCTGCTGGAAGGGAACCCACGCTTGAAACAGGTTATCCAAATTCGCAGTCCCTACGTCACAGCCCTCAATGTCATCCAAGCATATACACTAAAGCGGATTCGTGATCCAACCTTATCCAATGAAATAGTGGCATCAAACGAGAAGCATGCCGAGCTAATCAAGCTCAACCCTAACAGTGAGTATGCTCCTGGCCTGGAGGATACCCTCGTGCTCACCATGAAAGGCATTGCTGCTGGCATGCAGAACACTGGTTAGAAGATTGGCCTCATTCGCTGTATTTTCTTTTCCTGAACTTAAGTGTGTATGTAATCTTACATCTCTGGTTGTGGGCTTATAAATAAAAGGGCAGTGTTAAATGACATGCTCTGCTATGGTGTCAAGCAGGGCTTACCACCGAATGCCTTCGGCTCAGCAGCCCCAACCCCCCCTCCCCCAAAAAAAAAAGGAAGAAAAACAAATGAAAATAAATCTGCTGTTGGTGTAAGTACAGCATTGGTGTGAGTTTGTTTGAGGAAGGTGTGGCCTTCTGTTTATGAGATTTGTCTCTTGTTGATTGTATGAAGGGCTTTTTATACCAAGGAAACTCTGTTCAGGAACAAAGGTTTTGGATTAATGCAAAGTTTTTGTTTATGAGCATTCTGTTAGATCGATTGAATACAATTATCAAATGAAGCGTAGCTGGACGGAAAAGCTTAATTTTGGGTTAATATACTGTTTCTTTGCTGAAAATTGGAACTATCCTCTTTGGAAGTTAGATACCCACATAGCCTTAACCATCATAATAAAATACAATATCGATCCTATAAAGAACCACAAGTAGGCTACACTCTATCTATAGTATAACAAAAGACCATTTGACTTGCACAGTTGTAATTTGCGGAGGTTTGGACAATTATGAGTATTGATTTCACACTTGGCTTCATCCTAGCCGTTTATTGCATGAAATGGGAAAAAATAAAAAAAGAAAACTAGAACACTGACAGCCGTGGATTAAAGTTAATAACTGCCAGATTTCCCAGACAAGGGAGAGCAGTTAGCTACACGTCTTCCACAGTCCCACGTCCCCACGTCAATCGCCCACCCCCAATCCGACCCAAATTATGAATCTCTCTCGAGAGATTACTCCGTAGCTTCCTTTCTGCTGAATTTCTCTCTCTAATTTTTCACTCTTAATATTTGCTGTTGACCGGTAACGGTCACAAACTTAATGTCCATAATCATGGGTTGATTTGACTGTTACAATAGAGGTTTGATTATGCATTAATCATCCTTGATGATATATTAATTTGCAAGATTACATTCTGTGGCTATGTGCCACTATAAAAGGGCGGGTGATTCATGGGTTGAGTCATCCAGGCAGTAACACATCAGAAAAGCAATTAACTCTCAAATAATCTCTCTATTTATTCCTCACTCAGCCTGGCCATCAAAGTGGGTTTGGGTTTGGTAGCGTGACACATCCAGTGACTCTAGTGGCCACTCTCGAATCTGTTCGTGGGCAGACATCTAGCACGCGTAAAGGTCCCGGTATTTCCGCATCCAGGTAATCCTAAACTAACCTTCAGTGGTATCAGAGCCTGCTTGTTCAGATTCTAGCCTCGAATATATGATTATGGTCATGAGATATGAAATCAGAATATGAATCTGGACTATATGCTAATATGCAGTAATTATGCTAAAAAGCAATGAATTATAATTTGCTAGCATGCGTTTGAATTGATTAAACTACCAGATCACTTGTTTCTGTGCGAAATGAATAAAAAGGATCTAGTAGTTTCTGTTCTTATGATATTCATGATAATCTGACATATTTCATATTACATTCTGCCTGAATCAAATGTCTCATATTGCAATCCATACTCAAGAATTTCTGTGTGAAATAGAGTATTAAAAAAAAAAAATTCTTGCCCAGATTCATGATAATTTGAAATTACATTGCGCTTTTTCAGTTATCTACCCAGACCCATGACCCCAAACCTCATCTCTGAAGATGTGAAACTAAAACCCAACCTCGACACTTCTCAGAGACCCCCCTTCCATTCCAACCAAACCAGGAAAAAAGGGGGATAGGCTTACCTAATCCATCAGATCCGCGCCGGAGGTGTGGCGCATGTGAGTCACGCGCCGCCGACGAAAGTGAGGTTGGTCATTTTCTTCCTCCTGTTCGCCTGGAAACTCGCCGATCTACACCCTCCGGTCGAAAACAACACCAAAACCGGCCAGCAGGGTGGCGTGTGTCACGCACGCGTTGCGGCCTAGGTGGCGTGTTGAGCACGTGGATGGTACCAGGCGACTCGTCGTCGGCCGATCTACGCGGTGGTGGTGGATTTTTCACTTGGAGGATGGTAGATCAAGCCCGTGGGGCAGCTTTGTGCGGCGAAAGATGGCGGATTCATCATTTGGGGTTGTTTTACGGTGGTCGAAAGCAGCCATGGCTGCCAAGTACCGAAAAGTGGCAGTCAAAGGGGCGATAGACTCGGTTCTAGGACAGAGAAACCGAGAAACAAGGTCTCAGTGAGAGATCGAAACCGAGGAGCGTCGGTTGAGAAGGAGAACAAGGAAAAGAAAGAACCTTTGAAGATCAGAAAGAAAGAATCACGGAGGCATATGATGTTTTTTGAAAACCGAAACCATTGCTCAAGCCCAGAAGCTTCAAGAATTAGAGAGGCTTCTGGTTTAGTGAGAGTAAAAGGAGGACCCCAGAAAATGAAGGAGTCGAAATAAAGGGGGGTGTTTTAGGGTTATATGAGGGTCACGGGCCTCGTTTTTTTTGAGGCCATTTCTGATAATGTTATATACTTTGGGCATTAAAAAAGTTCTAATCTGGCGCTGTGATTATTTGGTTTTGATTTTTGAATGCATTATTATAACATTAATATGTTTAATGTTTAAATGCTTATTATCACATATCACTAGTATATAAATTCGTTTTATATGTTATTATGTCGAATGATGCATTCCTGAATTAAATTTCCCGAATAAGTTTTGATTTTGAATGCATTAATATGTTTAATGTTTAGATGTTATTATATGAGTTAGTAAGACTATATGAATTAGTTTTACATACATATGGGTATAAGAAATAATCGTTATGTAAATTAGTTTTACATACAATGCAATAAAATATCTGTGTGATATTTGTCTAAATGTTAATTTGTTTAACATATTGTGGTCCATACAAATATTTTTATGGCAACTGTTGTTGTTATTAAGTTATTTAAATTTTCTAGTTCATGATTATATGAGATGATTATGAACTTGGCGAAATTTTCGATCATATGACATGAACGATGAAACTTTAATATTTTAATTACTTGAGAAAACATGTGCCTTATGTCCATCTTTTAATATGAACTTGTAGATATGGCAGCTAACAGTGCATTGATTAATGAGCTTTCCATTAGTCAGAAGTTAGACGGGTCTAACTATGACATGTGGAAACGGAAGATTCAGTATCTTCTAAATGAGAGGGATCTACTGGAACATTTTACGGTAGTCAAGTTTCCGCCATCTGACACGGATAAGGATGGCAAGCCCATTGATACTTCTTCTGTGCAGTATCAAGAAAGTGTACAGGCCTAGCAAGACTGGTCCAATAAGGATCGAAAAGCATGATTTACTATATTATATTTCATGCGCGATGACCTTATTGGAGAATTTGAGTTGTGTCCCACAGCTAAGGACATGTGGGACCAACTCAAAATCCATTTCAGTCAAACATCTGAGACAAGGCTTCATACCTTACAACTCAAGTGGATTCAGTACCAAATGGATTCTAGTCGTACCATGACTGAGCATTTATGAATTATGAGTGGCATAGTTCGTGATCTCAAGGCTGCTGGTAAGAAAATTTCTGAGGGGGAGCAAGTCCTGAATGTGATTCGGGCTCTCCCTGTGGCATCTCAGCATTGGAATCATGTCAAGACTGTCTTGACACATTCTGAACATATCAAGATCTTTGCTGAGGTCCAAAGCCACATTGAAATGGAAGAAGAATGCCTGAAAATGTTGGGCACTTCTCATGTGGCTTTTGTTGCCAAGGGAAAGAGGCCCAAAGGTAACAAGAATAACCGAGGCCGACATGCCAAGAAGGGTTATCTCCCCCCTCAGAATGGTAGCTGAAGGCCGAAATTGCCAAGAAACAGAAGGCCAAAGGCAATAGAGGGATCAATATAGCATGTGTGAAGTGCTATAATTGTGGAAAGAAAGGTCACTATGCTCGGGATTGTCCTGAGTCAAAGAAGGTACTTTCTTCCACTTATTATCCTGAGTTATATGTATGCTCCCATGCATTAGTTGCTAATTCTCTTTCTAATTGGATTGTAGATATGTCAGCAAGCAAACACATAGTTCAGGATAGAGCTGGGTTTGTGGATTTTCACCGGTATCCGGTGGGTTCACAAACTGTTGTGCTGGGTAACGACAGTGAAGAAGACGTTCTAGGTGTTGGAACGTACCAGCTCATCCTAGAAGGAGGAAATAAGCTGCTTCTTTTTTTATGCCCTCTATGCACCTGGAGTGCGAGTTTATCTTTTGTCTTTAGTTTCTTTAATGAAATCAGGTTTCGGTTTCAGTTCTTGTCTAGATGGTTTAAACATTATGTATGGTGGCAACGTGTTTGGCTACGCAACTTTAAAGAATGATTTCCTTGTATTAGATTTGGATAATTGTTATAATAATTCTCCTTCTGTTTTTGTCTCAAGTTTTGATTCTGATTCTAAATCTATTAAATGACATGCTAGGCTTGGTCATATTGGCCAAGATAGAATGAGTAGACTAGCTAAAGAAGGCCTTTTAGACCGACTCACTAAGGTTAAGTTACCTAGATGTGAGTCGTGTCTAGTTGGTAAGGCGATCACGAAGCCTTTTGGTAAAGCTTCAAGGGCGTCAAGCCCTTTAGAGCTTATCTACTCTGATATTTGTGGACCCATGAATGTGAGAGCACGTTATGGGGCTTTCTATTTCCTCACCTTCATAGATGATTATTCAAGATATGGGTATGTGTACCTAGTATCACATCACTATGAAGCACTTAATGTGTTCAAACGTTTTGTAGCTGAGGTTGAGACCCAATTAGATCATAGAGTTAAGACTCTTCGAACTAATCGTGGTTGTGAATACCTCTCACATATGTTCAAAGAATTTCGTGAGGAAAAGGGTATACGAAGACAACTCACGATTCCTGGCACTCCACAACAAAACGGTGTGGTAGAGCGTAGGAATCGAACATTGCTTGACATGGACAGGTCAATGATGGCATACGCCAATCTCCCAATTAGTTTTTAGGGGGATGTGCTACTTACGGCGGCTTACATCCGTAGCCCGTGTGCCTAGTAAGAGTATATCCGCTACCCCATATGAGTTATGGCATGATAGAAAGCCTACCTTGGAACATTTACGCCCATGGGATTCGGCTGGTTATGTACATAACCCAACTCACAAACATGGGGAACTTGGTCCAAGGGTCACTAAAATGGTGTTCATTCGATATCCTGAACATTCTAAGGGATATGTTTTGTATGGTGAACACCCTAATGGTGGTATGACAGAAGTGGATTCACGTAATGTTGAGTTCCTTGAGGATGAGTTCCCAAGTATTGGTGATATCAAATAGGACACGATGTTGTATGAGTTACCGCCAAATGATTGACTATCCCTCGATGAGGGGGAGGATTTAAACACTCACCATGTCACCGAAGATAGTACTCTTTCATTGTTTGGAAGGGATGATGAGTTGTTGGTTGCTTAAGAGAATCAACCTGAGAATGAGGTTCGTCCTCCTTCTCCAGTACATGAACACGAGGTTAGTCCACTTGTTCAACATAATGATAATGATTCTCCCTCAACTGAGGATTCTATACATCTTAGGGATAGGGGGAGGAACACCTCAGAGGGTCAAACCAGCACAGGCCCTGTGCTTCAGAGGAGTAAGTGTGGAAGAATACCTCGATGATATTTTCAAATCGAAGAGGAAATATTCCTGTGCACTCCTTTAGAAATAGAAGAGCCTACCTCTTTTCAAGAGGCTATCGATTCACCAAACCATAAAGAGTGGATGGAAGCCATGAGGGATTAAATGGACTCTATGGCGAGAAACAAGGTTTGGGAACTTGTTGATCTTCCTCTAGGATGTAAATCAATTGGAAATAAGTGGGTTTTCAAGATAAAACGTCGGGCAGATAGATCAATCGACAAGTTCAAGGCCCATTTAGTGGCGAAGGGGTTTACCCACATACAAGGGGTAGACTATGAAGAGACTTTTTCTCCTATGGTGAGAATTGCCTCTATCCGCCTTCTTCTAGCCTTGGTTGCCCATTTGGATTTAGAATTGTTCCAAATGGACGTAAAAACTGCTTTCCTTAATGGAAACCTTGAAGAAGAGATTTACATAGATCAACCTATTTGTTTCATATCGAAAGATCAAGAGGACAAAGTTTGCTATCTTGAAAGATCCATTTATAGTCTCAAGCAGTCTTCTAGAGTGTGGTACTTCAGATTCCATGAAGCCATTATTTCTTTTGGCTTAAGCATGGTTTCTGAAGATCACTGCATGTATTTCAAGAAAACTACAAAGAGGATTATGTTTCTTACTTTGTATGTTGATAATATGCTACTGGCTGGAAACAACATGGAGATGATCCAAACCACTAAGCAGTGGTTGTCCTCCGTCTTCAAGATGAAGGACATGGGTGAGGCCACGTATGTCCTAGGCGTAAAGATAACTCGAAATCGTCCTAAAGGGCTTCTTGGATTAAGCCAAGAGGATACATTAAGAAAATCTTAGAATATTTTCGAATACATTACTCCAAACCCGTAGACACTCCAGTTAAAAAGGGTTTAACCTTAAGTCTCGACCAGTGTCCTAAGACAGACAAAGAGAAGGAGAGGATGAACAATGTTCCTTATACTAGTGCAATAGGAAGTCTAATGTATGTCATGTTGTGCACACGGCCAGACAGTTGGTTTGGTAAGTCATTACCAAAGCAACCCAGGGCCTGCACACTGGTAAGCTGTTAAAAGGATCTTTCGTTACCTACGTGGTATGAGTTACCTGGTCCTTTGCTACCAAAGTGGAGATCTTAAGCTGAGAGGATATACAGATGCTGATTGGGGTGGTGATCTAGATGAATCTAGGTCTACCTTAGGATATGTGTTCGCCCTAGGCGGAGGAGCAATATCTTGGTGTAGTAAGAAACAAGACTGCATAGCACTTTCAACTATGGAAGCACAGTATGTTGCTTGCTGTCTTGCTACTCAAGAGGCAATATGGCTAAGGAGTTTTCTACAAGATCTTGATCTCACTCCCGGGGTTAATGATCATGTAGAAATGTTATGTGACAATACTGCTGCTACCCAATTTGCAAGAGATCTAAAGTTCCATAGGAAGACTAAGCATATTAAGAGGCATTATCATTTTATACGAAACGCCATAAAAGAGAAAGAAATTACCATTAAGTATATATCTGCAAGTAGGATGATAGTAGATCCTTTGACTAAACCTATTCCGAGAGACGCTTTTAAAGCTCATGTGATGAGCTTAGGTCTACGTAGGACTTAGTTTTTGGATGTATCTAAATGCATGATGGACATGTTATTACTTATATTAAATATTTATGAAATAAAGAATGATGTTTCTTTTTCAAATGTTCATAAATATACAAGCATGTTATAAGGCACATTGTTACGTTACCAGGCTTCTGATTGGCCTGGTCACATAGGCAATCACCCCGACGCTTGAGTAGTGGACAAGATGAGACTAAATTATATTGCACTAGGTGTGCAATATTGATTATTCATACTGAGAGTGTATGAATGGAAAATATAGTTGCCTTAGTAAGTCTAAGATGAGACTCAGGGGAAGTTGAATATGAAATACGTTTTCATATCGAAGCCTTATAGTCAAATCTTGAGTACTGAGATTAACATTGGGTATGTTGATCTAGTAGCTTAGGTTGGTTTTTTAGGTAAAAGCCAAGCCTGTGATTCGCATGGCATAGAAGAGTGACATGCCCAGTTTAGAGGGAGCTATGCCATGGCACACTATTATACTGTGTGTGCTGAAAGTCGACCTATCTGATGAGTGATAAGTGAGTTCTCTTTCCTTATCACTGTGTGGCCCTCATTAGCGATACTCCTTGACTTAGAGTTATAATATGAAGTCGAAGTTTGATGTTGCTACCTTAATGTGTTATCCAAGGGCCAAGATGTAAACGGTCCAGCGGAGCACATTAGGAAAGCAGTCATGCTAAGATGGATTATTTTAATTATCTAAGGAAGAATCATTTCTCCATCACCATATCAAGCCCAGACGATTATATTTAGTATATAATCAATTGATATATCAGGCATAAAGGGACAGTGTATGCCATTGGTGATATATATGAATGATTCGGGGTATTGATGTTCCGTGAGAGTGTTATGTCAGTTAGATGGTGACTTGATATAGCACTAATGTTTTATTTTTGGTCGCACGCTCCATTCCTAGTATGAAGCGTGAGGAAGTTAGTTGGCAGAGAGATATATGGATTCTTGGTCTTTGTGACCAAGGGGGAGCTGTTAACCGGTAACGGTCACAAACTTAATGTCCATAATCATGGGTTGATTTGGCTGTTACAATAGAGGTTTGATTATGCATTAATCAGCCTTGATGATATATTAATGTGCAAGATTACATTCTGTGGCTATGTGGCACTATAAAAGGGTGGGTGATTTATGGGTTGAATCATCCAAGCAGTAACACATCAGAAAAGCCATTAACTCTCAAATAATCTCTCTATTTTATTCCTCACTCAGCCTGGCCATCAAAGTGGGTTTGGGTTTGGTAGCGTGACACATCCAGTGACTCTAGTAGCCACTCTCGAACCTGTTCGTGGGCAGACATCTAGCAGGCATACAGGTCCGGGTATTTCCGCATCCAGGTAATCCTAAACTAACCTTTATGTTGTCATTCATTTTCCTCTTTGCTGGAGCAATTCATTGATGGAGGACTCTATTGTCATCACTTTTGAACTTTTCCACTTTAAAATCCTACAATGATGAAGTTATGTACTAGCATCTCCTCTTGCCATAAATTTTGAATTAAGTAAATGAATCGATCAATTTTAGAGGAGAAAGGGCTCACGCTGAGTTTGTTTTGATGGCTGCCAATGGATGAAGTGCAATCAGCTTCATTTTGAAACTGCATCTTCCAATTTGCGACAACAGTAATTTGGGCTTGATTTTTTATCTGCCATTTTTATGTTAAATTTGGGTATTTTCCCCCCTCATTTTTCTTGATTTTTTGTTACTGGTTTTCTTCTGTGTCTCAAGTGATTTTTTTAATTAAAAAATGTTGCTAAAGATTTAGATCACTCTATAGGAGGTGAATGGGGTGGTTGCAGGAATAAAATTAAAATCGAAAGCAAATGCAAAATTAAATAGAGATAATGCGCAAGAAATTTTTAACGAGGTTGGACCTCAATCAGGCTAAAATCTCCGCCTAGAGTTATCCAACTCTAGGATTCAACTCTCTACTTCTCTTATCAAGATGAACTCTCTAACAAGATCTCAAAGTTTCTCGACTTTCAAGGTTCCAGCTCTTAAACTAACCACTTGATTTAGGTATGGGGGAGTTGAGCTCACAACTCCTAAGTTTACTCCTTAAGAACAATTTCTCACAACTCAATCTTTGATATCAAAGAAACAATTAGAACAATAGTTCAATGTATAATCCTAATGCCTTTTTCCATCTAGTTGACGGCCTTGTTTTTGCTCTTGTGGCCTGTATTTGTAGGCTTAGTAACTGAGACATTAATTAGTCAAGAAAGGAAGGTTCTAATCGGAATATCATGAAATCTCATTTCAAGCACTTGAAATCTTCCTAGCAGATCTCATTTGATTTTCCAGCAAATTAACTAAGGTAGATGTAGCTGCACAGAATCCTTTTCTTGCTTTTGTAATGCAGATAATACTCGCTATCATTTAAAATCAAATAAGATAACAAGATATTTGAGTTTTGATTAGAACGTCATCATACTTTCACATTTTTAATATTGTTTTGCAAATCAATATCATGTCAATAATTCTCACATAATCTCATTAGCATAATCAGTAGGATATTTCTTCATCTAAGTCAATTTCACAAGATCAAATCATGTACTTTTGTTATGGCAAGTATAATGAGATTAAAGCAAGGAAATATTATCTTTAAGTGATCATATGTCATTCTCAAAATTTAAAATTCGAATTTGAATAAGCTAGATCACTTGAGAAAATAACTTCTCTAGTTAACACTCCAAATTATCAATCAAATAAAATCCTTTGATATTAAATGATACCCACATATTTTCTATCCATAAACGTACACATGATTTACTAGTATAAAATAACTACTTTGTCCATGCCTATTTCGAATTCGCCTATCACTCATTTTCATAGCATAATCCCTAGTTAATTTTGTGTTTCATCAAAATTAACTGCCACTAAACGAGTCAACATTAGCAAAAGCATATTGGATCGACCATAGGAATTAGATATGAAGTAGAATAATAAAATCAAGTCACCTCATAATTTCATATATAACACTAATTATATTATTTGTTATCATTAAAATCAATATGTGACTCTTAGAATTAATCATCTTCTTATTTGATGATGACAAACAATCAAACATTAATGTGAAGCAATATTAAGATAAATACCTTGATTCTTGCACATACTCACCATTAGCTCATTATTCTCCCCCTTTGTCATCAACAAAAGGGGCTTCCCCCTTTATATGACACTCATGAAAGTGACCAAAGGATTAAGCGCACAAGCTCAAATTCAATAACATATCATCAAATCAAAAATGGTATCTCAGAAATGTTGACCTGCTAAGTGTCATAACAGACACAGGCATGTGAAATTATCAACAATTTAAAATGAGGTACCACCCCCCTTTCTACAATAATTAATCAAAAGTAATTAAGAGTACTAAGAAATGCTACAAGTCTGGGTAATTAAGAGTATGATAATATTCCTCCCCCTATCAAAAATAATTTAAGCGCTAGCTTACAATATTAATCGTGAGGTTACGAGACCATAACATATATAAGCACATCAAACGAGTACATCAAATTAGTTATCTTTTCTTAAATATTATTCAAGAGGATATATAAACATAGGGTTATAAGAGGCATATCAAAGTATATGCCAATGATTATATATCTTCTCACCTTATTTCATAAATAATTAATCAAATATAATTTATCAAAATAAGATACATAAATTGATATATTTCAAAATTGATCTACTACATCAATGGAGAAAAGATAATTAAGTATCAAATATGAGCCACATAGCCACATAGGCAAATAGCATATAATTGTAACACAATATAAACCCTGCCAACTCTCTAATTTTTAAGAAAAATGACATATAGACAAAATTTATGTCAAGAATACAATAAAGTCAAGTATGACGTTGGTTGATAAACCACATCACAAAAATTGATATCATATGTTACTATCCAACAAAAAAAATATAGGTGGAAATCTATGCATTCCTATACTCTTTGACAATAGTGCAGGAATCATAGTTTTGCATGATATCAAATAAGCATTCAATGAGTCATGTCTCAAATGGATATCATAAGAAAAAATTATTAATTTTTAGATATGCCGACAATAACAATTATATAAACAACTTATTAAGACTTGCTATGATAAGAAAATTTAAATAAATCATAGTGCTCTCACCTTAATTAATAGCTAGTTTTAAGTGTCCAAGTCAAGAAGACAAATTAAAAGTAATCAAACTTTTCCAGCAAGCATGGAACAATATATATATGGGACAATTGATCTCTTTCTCCCCTTTAATATTATACTTCTTAATAAATATAGCAAGGGGAATTATTTGCCTCAAATTTTAAAAACAAAATGTTACCAATAAGAGGACTTCAATGATTTCTTAAACATTATATGTTGAGTTGAGAAATTTTTTCATTTAGCTATCAAGTACTCTTACAAAATAAACTTAAATATTTCTCAAAGCACTTTTGAAAAATTTGGGTCCATTATTGTCTACCATATTAAGTGGTCTAGTTCCCTTTGAATCCAAATCTGAATAATCTTTAAAGACGGTTTTCTAAGTAGACATGAGTATGCAATATGACCCAGTTTAGACAAATAATTACATATTCTAACATCCTTTTTATATGGACTTAATGAAGAAATTCTTATAGGTTTTCTTTTTCGGAGTGATTATATCCAACTCCCTCTTTGTTAAAGGATGCTCTTTGGGCGCAAAGCAGCTTGTCCAAATTTTCTTATCCTTATGTGAATTTTAAGAATATTTTGAGATCTTTATCACACTTGTCTTGCAATTTCATATTTTTATTTTCTAAACTCTTAACTTTATCATGAAGGTCATTATTCAGTTTTTCATGAATTCTCTTTTGATTTAATTCTCGAACATTTTTCTTAGGATCTTTATATTTAGATAAATATCTTTGTTCTAATTCACCGAAATTAACGAAGGCATTAATTAAGTTTCCTTTAGAGCATTCATAGAGTGCTAATATATCTACCTCATCAGTACTTTCATACTCAGCTCTTTGATCATCTTGTACTTCCTTAGCTATGAGACAGATTTTGCCAATGTGTTCTCCACCACTTTCACTATCACTTGTTTTGCTATCGCTCCATGTAATGATCAGTGCTCTCTTGTTGTCTTTCTTTTCGCATCTCCATTGTTGTCCCATCTTTTGGATTAGTGTAGAGTCCTTCAACAATTGTCATGGCATACCACATCCATAACAGAACTAACATTAGCTATCTTTATTAAAAAACATACATTTGGAGGATTTTTTATTTCTTTTAATGTAGATCCTATGGGTCGAATCCTCGTTAATTGAAGTTTGTCTTTAGCCCTATTTTGTTAAGGGCTCGAACAATCAACGAGAATGCTTCTTCATCATTATCATTGGATTATTCATCGTCTGAAGTGCAAGCGTCCTTTATGGCTTCTAGGGTTATTCCTTTCTTGAGACTTTCTCATTCGTCCTCCTTAAGATGAATCTCATGCGTCAAGAGCTTTCCTAGAAGATCATCTAGATCAGCTTCTTGAAATCTTGAGCTTCCTTGATTGTAGTAATCTTTGATCCCCACTTGTTCTTTGAAAGACACCAAAGGATCTTTCTCACCATTTTTTCGATTGAGTAGGTCTTACCAAGTGACTTCAAGTTGTTGGTGATGTCGGTGAACCGAGTGAGTATGTCTTTTATTGTCTGCCTGCATTTTGAACAGTTCATATTGATGTATGAACATGTTCATTTTTGTTTCACGAATTCAACTTGTCCCTTCATAAGTGACTATGAATTTGTTCCAAATCAGTCTAGTTGTATCACAGGAAGAGATTCGATTATATTCGTTAGCATCTAAACCACAATAAAGGATACGTTTAGCTCTTGAATTTTTAGTAAGTTTATTCCAATCAACACTATTATATTGATCTTTTGGTTTATCAGCTTCTTCTCCCTTATCATTTTCCATCTTAGGAGTGGAATTGAGTCTATTGTTCACAATCTCCCACAACTCTATGCTTGTAGATTCAATAACTATCTGCATAACATTTTTCCAATAAAAAAATAGTACCTTTAAATAAGGGGGGTCTAACTGTGGATCGACTTTCAATATTGACATCTCCTGAAAAAGGCCATGATCATCACCCACTTGACTGTTAATTCAAAAAAAGTGTGGGCCTGGCTCTAATACAAATTGAAGAATTTAATCACACTAGAGGAGGAAGGGGTAAATAGGGTGATTGCAAAAATAAAATTAAAATTAGAAGCAATTGTAGAAATTAAACAGAGACAATGCGAAATGATATTTTAACAAGGTTAGACCTCAATCAGGCTTAAGTTCCACGCTAGAGTTATCTAACTCTAGGATTGAGGTCTCTGCTTCTCTTATTAAGATGACTCTTTAACAAGATCTCAGGGTTTCCCCCCCTCTGAAGATCCCAACACTTAAACCAATCACTTGATTTAAGTATGGGGGAGTTGACTTCACAATTCCTAAGTTCACTCTTTAATAAAGAATAATTTCTCACAACTCAATCTTTGATCGCAAAGCAATAATGAGAATAATAGGTCAATGTATAATCACAATGCTTTTTCCACTTAGTTCACTGCCTTGTTCTTGCTCTTATGGCCTCTATTTATAGGCTTAGTAATTGAGACATTGATTTGTCAAGAAAGGAAGGTTCTTATTATAATATGATGAAATCTCATTTCAGGCCTTTGAAATCTTCCCATCAGATTTGATTTGATTTTCTAGTAAATTAACTAAGGTAGGTGTCGACATGTAACTGCACAAAATCCTTTTCTTCCTATTGTAATGTAGATAATGCTAGCAATCATTTAAAAATCAAAATAACATAACAAGAGATTTGATTTTTGATTAGGACGTCTTCATTCTTTTACATTTTTAATATTGTTTTGCCAATCAATATCATGTCAATGATTCTTACATAATCTCATTAGCATAATTAGTAGGATATTTCTTCATCTAAGTCAATTTCACAGATCAAATCATGTGCTTTTGTCATGGAAAATATAATGAGATTAAAGTAAGGCAATATTATCTTTAAGTGATCTTATGTGATTCTCAAAATTTGAAATTCGAAGTTGAATAAGGTAGATCACTTGAGAAAATAACTTCTTTAGTTAACTCTCCAAATTATGGATCAAACAAAATCCTTTGATACTAAACGATACCCACATATTTTCTATCCATAAACGTATACATGATTTACTAGTATAAAAGAACTGCTTTGTCCATGCTTATTTTGAATTTGCCTACCAGTAATTTTCCTAGCGTAATCCCTAGTTAATGTTGTGTTTCATCAAAACCATTTAGCCACTAAACAAGTCAACATTAGCAAAAGCACATTGGACTAGCCATATACATTAGATATGAAGTAGAATAATTATAAAATCAAGGCACTTCACCATTTTATATACAACACTAATTATATTGTTTGTTAGCTTCAAAATCAATTTGTGACTCTTAAAATCAACAATCTCCCTCTTTTTGATGATAATAGACAATCAAATATTTGTGTGAAGTAATATTAAGATACATAATTTGATGCTTGTGCATATTCACCATCAACTCATTATTCTCCCCCTTTGTCATCATTAAAAAGGGGTGACATGAGAATATTAGCTTCCCCCTTAATGTGACACTCAAGAAAGTGATCAAAAGATTAAGCGCACAAGCCCAAAATCAATAACATATCATCAAAATCAAGACATATACATTTGGATATCTGAGGAATGTTGACCTGGCAAGGGTCATAACAGATTCAAGCATGTGAAATTATCAACAACTTACAATGAGTTACCACTCCCCCTTTCTGCAATAATTAATCAAAGATAATTAAGAGTACTAAGAAATGCAACAAGTCTTGGTAATTAAGAGTATGATAATATTCGTCCCCCTACCAAAAACAATTTAAGCGCTAGCTTATAATATTAATTGTGATGTTATGAGACCACAACATATATAAGCACATGAAAAGAGGACATCAAATTAGTTATCTTTTCTTAAATATTATTCAAGATGAGATATAAACATAGGGCCATAAGAGGTACATCAAAGTATATGCCATTGAGTATATATCTTCTGATCTTATTTCATGAATAATTAATCAGATATAATTTATGGAAATAAGACACACGAATTGATGTATTTCAAGATTGATCCACTATATCAATGGGCAAAAGATAATTAAGTATCACATATAAGCCACATAGCCACGTTAGAAATAGCGTATAATTATAACACAATATAAACCCTGCTAACTCTCTAATTTTTAAGAAAAATGACATATAACCATGGTTATAACATTTATGTCAAGAATACAACAAAGTCAAGTATGACAGATTGATAAACCACATCACAAAAATTGATATCATATGGTACAATCCACTATAAAATTACAGGAGGAAATCCATGCATTCCTATGCTCTTTGATAATAGTGCAGGACTCACAGTTTCGCATGATATCAAATAGTATTCAATGAGTCATGTCTCAAATGGATATCATAAAAAAAAAATTATTATTAATTTTCAAATATGCCGACACTAACAATTATATTAGAAACTTGTTAAGACTTGCTATCATAAGAAAATTTAAATGAATCATAGTTCTCTCAATTTAATTAATGGCTAGTTTTAAGTGTCCAAGTCAAGAAGACAAATAAAAAGTAATTAGAGTTTCAAGCAAGCATGGAACAATATATATGTATGGACTGTTAACCTCTTTTCCTCCCTTAACATAATACTTATTAATAGATATAGTAAGGGGAATTATTTGCCTCAATTTTCAAAGATAAATTTTACCAATAATAGGACTTCAATAATTTCTTGAACACCATATTTTGAATTGAGAATTTTTCATTCAAGTATCAAGTACTCCTACAAAGTAAACTTAAACATTTCTCAAAGCACTTTTGAAAAATTTGGGTCCATTAGTGTATGCATATTAAGTGGTCTTGTTCCTTTTGAAATCCAAATCTGAATAATCTTTGATGGTTTTCTAAGTCGACATGAGTATGCAATATGACCCGTTTTAGAACAACACTTGCACGTTCTAACGTCCTATATATAGGGAATGGACTTAACAAAGAAATTCTTATAGGTTTTATTTTTATTGGAGTGATTATATCCAATTCCCTCTTTGCTAAAGGATGCTCTTTGGGCACAAAGTAGCTTGTCCAAATTTTCTTGTCCTTGTGTGTGAATTTTCAGACTATTTTGTGATCTTTATCACACTTGGCTTGTGATTCCATATTTTTATTTTCTAAACTCTTAGCTTTATCCTGAAGGTCATTGTTTAGTTTTCAAGAACTGCATTCTTCTGATTTAATTCTTGAACATTTTTCTTAAGATCTTTATATTTAGATATATATGTTTGTTCTAGTTTAGCGAAACTAACTAAGGCATTATTTAATTCTTCTTTAGAGCATTCATAGAGAGCTGATTTATCTACCTCATCAGTACTTTCATACTCAAATCTTTCGCTGTCTTGTACTTCCTTAGTCATTAGACGGATGTTGCTAGCATGTTCTCCATCACTTTCACTATCAATTGTTTTGCTATTGTTCTAAGCAGCGATCGTTGCTCTCTTGTTATCTTTCTTTTTGACTCTCCGTTTTTCTCCAATCTTTTGGATTAGCGGGCAGTCCTTCAACAAGTGTGCCAACATACCACATCCATAACAAAAACTAACATTAGTACTGTCTTTGTTAAAAAACTTACCTTTTGAGGATTTTTCATTCCTTGTTAATGTAGATCCTTTTGGGTTGAATCTTCATTGATTGAACTTTTTCTTTAGCCCCATTTTGTTAAAGCCTCGAACAATCAATGAGAATGCTTCTTCATCATTGTCATTGGATTCTTCATCATCTGAAGTGTAGTCTCCCTTTATGGCTTTTAGAGTTATTCCTTTCTTGAAACTTTCTCCTTCGTCCTCCTTGAGATGAAACTCACGTGTCAAGAGCCTCCCTTCTTGAGGTCTTGAACTTTCTCGATCGCAATAACCTTTGATCCCTACTTGTCCTTTGGAAGACACTGAAGAATCTTTCTCACCATTTCTTCATATGAGTAGCTCTTACCAAGCGACTTCAAATTGTTGGTGATGTTTATGAACTGAGTGAACATGTCTTTTATCGATCGTCTGTCTACATTTTGAACAGTTTATATTGATGCACGAACATGTTCATTTTTGTTTCACGGACTTGGCTTGTCCCTTCATAAGTGACTCTTAATTTGTTCCAAATCTATTAGCTGTATCGCAGGAAGAGATTCGATTATATTCATTAGCATCTAAACCATAATAAATGATATGTTTAGCTCTTGAATTTTTAGTAAGTTTATTCCAATCAGCACTATTATATTGATCTTTTGGTTTATCAACTCCCTCTCCCTTATCACTTTTTATCTTAGGAATGGAATAGGATCCATTGTTCACAATCTCCCACTCCTTCATGTCTGTGGATTTAATAAATATGTGCATAACATTTTTCCAATAAGAAAAATTAGTTTCTTTAAATAAGGGGGTCTAATAGTAGATCAACCTTCGATATTGACATCTTTTGAAAAAGGCCATGATCGTCACCAACTTGACAGTTAAGTTAAAAAAAGTATAGCACTAGCTGTAATACCAATTGAAGGTTCAGATCACCCTAGAGGAGCGATGGGTGAATAGGATGGTCGCAGAAATAAAATTAAAATCAAAAGCAAATGTAGAAATTAAACAGAGACAATGCACAAGGATATTTGAACGAGGTAGGGCCTCAATCAAGCTTAAGTCCCCACTTAGAGTTATCCTACTCTACGATTGAGCTCTCTGCTTCTCTTATTAAGGTGACCTAGGTAACAAGATCTCAGAGTTTTCCCACTCTCGAGATCCCAACACTTAAACCAACCACCTAATTTATGTATGGGGGAGTTGGCCTCAGAACTCCTGAGTTCACTTCTTAACAAATAAAAAGTTCTCATAACTCAATCTTTGATCTCAAAGCAATAATTAGAATAATAGCTCAATGTATAATCTCAATACTTTTTCCACATAGTTCACGACCTTGTTCTTGCTCTTGTGGCCCCTATTTATAGGCTTAGTAATCGAGACATCACTTCGTCAATTAAATGAAGGTTCTGATTAGAATATCTTGAAATATCATTTCATGTCCTTGAAATCTTCCCAGCAGATCTGATTTGATTTTCCAGCAAATTAACCAAGGCGGGTGTCGACATGTAGCTGCATAGAATCCTTTTCTTGCTCCTATAATGTAGATAATGCTAGCAATGATTTAAAATCAAAATAAGATATCAAGAAATTTGATTTTTGATTAGGATGTCATCATTCGTTCACATTTTGATATTGTTTTGCAAATCAATATCATGCTAATGATTCTCACATAATCTCATTAGCATAATCAGTAGGATATTTCTTCATCTAATTCAATTTCGCAAGACCAAATTGTATACTTTTGTCATGACATGTATAATGAGATTAAAGCACGGCAATATTAACTTTAAGTGATCTTATGTGATTCTCAAAATTTAAAATTCGAATTTGAATAAGCTAAATCACT
The DNA here is from genome assembly GCA_029747015.1 of Carnegiea gigantea. NCBI lineage: Eukaryota > Viridiplantae > Streptophyta > Magnoliopsida > Caryophyllales > Cactaceae > Carnegiea > Carnegiea gigantea. The sequence goes on from JAKOGI010001762.1 coordinate 157,040, forward strand.
TGTGAAAATACCTTCTTTAGTTAACACTCCAAATTATCAATTAAATAAAATCCTTTGATATTAAATGATACCCACATATTTTCTATCCATAAACATATACATGATTTGCTATTATAAAAGAACTACTTTGTCGATGCTTATTTCGAATTTGCCTACCACTTACTTTCACAGCATAATCCCTAGTTAATTTTGTATTTCATCAAAACCATTTAGCAATAAATGAGTCAATATTAGCAAAATCATGTTGGACAGACCATAGATATTAAATATGAAGTAGAATAATTATAAAATGAAATCACTTCACAATTTCATATATAACACTAATTACATTATTTGTTGTTATCAAAATCAATATGTGACTCTTAAAATCAATAGTCATTGACCTGGATTATGTTGAATTGGTTTAGTTATGTTGCTAGTTGACTCGTTATTCTTTTGAGCTTAATTTAGTTGATTATTTA